>JAHXMU010000580.1:1456535-1468573 GCA_019455685.1 Philornis downsi
AACGATTTAAATGATGCAAATGATTCAAATGATTTAAATGATTTAAATGGATTCAAATGATTTAAATGATTCAAATGGTTTAAATAATTCAAATGATTTAAATGTATTCAAATGATTTAAATGATTCAAATGATTTAAATGTATTCAAATGATTTAAATGATTCAAATGATTTAAATGAATTAAATGATTTAAATGATTCAAATGATTTAAATCTATTCAAATGATTTAAATGATTAAAATGATTCAAATGACTCAAATGAATTAAATGATTTAAATGTATTCAAATGATTTAAATTATTCAAATGATTTAAATGATTCAAATGAATTAAATGACCCAAATTATTCGAATGATTCAAATGATTTAAATGATTCAAATAAATTAAATGACTTAAATTCTTCAAATGATTCCAATGAATTAAATGATTTACGAGTAAATGATTCAAATGACGTAAATGATTTAAATGACAACCACCCGAGAAATGATTATAATTTCACATTTGTGGTTTCGCTGTAATAAATATCTCTATGAGTTTTTAATGGTATTTCAAATATGCACTATCAGCGTTCAAACGCCATACATGTTCTAACTTGTTGATGGCTTCGAAAAATAATTTATTTTTTTTTTTTTAGTTTTTTTTTCCAATGTGGCATAGTTTTAGGCGCGTCTATTTGCCATTTACAAGTGAACTGACAAACAAGCACATTTGGCAATAAACTATACTGCCTTTTACGGTTAACATACTTTCCAAAGTTGAAAGTTCTATTGTACTACATATAGCATATGTTAGGGCATTTACACTGGGAGGGGATATACAAAACACGTTTTTATAATGGCGTGAACTACATATAATAGTTGAGCCACAAATAGTTTCTGAACAAACTTTCTGCGTTGCGTTGTCTCGTGCAAAGTGAAATTCTAATCACATTCTTAGTGAGTTTATTGCTAGCATTTTATGTGAGCAGCTTTTAGTGAGTGTTACGAATTTGCAATAAAATACGTTAAAGTAATTTTGGAAATACAATTACATATTTAAAGTGTAAAACGTGTGACGATATTACATATCAAAGTATGCCACAATAGTTGAGGGTGTATTGAAATGATAAAGAAGATAAAGATAAAGAACCGATAGAGAGGACCAAAAATTATAAAAACGATTATTTTTTTAAAAATTATAAATTCAGAAGAATTACTATAAAAATTATCTATGAAAATTACAAAATTTATACAAAATTTTAAAAGTTGCAAAATAGAGAAAATGTGTAAACGATACTATTTTTAAAAATGGAAAAATATGTAAAAATTAAAAATATTATAAAAATTAATAATATAATAAAAATAACATAATAAAATAACATAATATATATGTTGATTGCTGACGTTTTTGTTGGTAAGTTCGACAGTAATTTTGCTATTAGTTCTCGGAATAAAAGATAGTTGTTTTCAATTTTATTTTCAATACATCGACTAATGTCTTTAGCCATCTTCACAGATGTCTTTTGTGCTACAAATTAGCATAGAACAATCAAAACAAAATTCCATATATTTTTATTTTTTACTTTAAAAATTAATATTCTGTAAAAGCTATTATCTCGAGCAGGCTTCAGTCAACAACTATCGCTATCGTTAGTTATATATATGTCTATACATTTGCCTGCATCGGTTTTATAACTGACTCTGATTTTAATTTAATTTTATTTTCTATAGTACGTTTCAATAAAAATGATGTAATAACTCAACAACTTTCGTTCATTTTCTCTTTATTCCCTGATGTCACGCCTTTATTAAAGTGACACCTTAAAGTATGCTATACATTTAACGCTTCGTTTGAACAGAATAACAAAATATAATATGTTTAAGCTCAATATTGACAATAATTAATTATTTAAAAATCCTTAAAGCACACAAATAATATGCTTTAAAAGTTAGTTACAAAAAAATTCTAACGAGCAAGGACATATCTGCCTATAAACACATTGATTTAAATCCTTCTACATTCACCCAGTTTACTCCCAACTGTACACGAGATGGAATTATGGGATTCTAAAAATTTTAAGCATGCGCTTCCCCATCCCGACAATAACAACCCAACCTATTTCCTTCCCCAAACAACTTTTAAATCCTTTTGAACTTTTAATATAAACTTTGCGGTGAATTTTTTAAATAATTGTGTACTTCAAGCGTTTGGTACTTTGTTAAAATTTTTCAATGAATTCTATGAACTTATGGAATTTTCAAATATAACTTTAGCAAGACAATCGTTAACGGTAGTGTTAGTTTTATAATACGTTTGCCAAATGTGCTTCATTTGTTTCTAGACAACCTCTTTAAACATTTAAAGCAAAAGCTTCAAGCAGATCTAAAAGGTTTATTTTGCTTAGACTACTAATAGTGTATGCGTTAGAGTTTTTATTATGGCATACGATTTTGATAAATTCCTAAAACTATGCTTTAACATATGTTGTTTTGAACACAGATTAAATCATTTCCAAGAAAATAAATTGGATATATGGTTGTATATCCAAAATGAAGTTTCATTTTAAGACACATAACCTTTTCAGGTGATTATTAAGAATAAGTTTATTTGATATTTTTAAGAAATCGTTTTATAACTTGCATGAAAAACAGTTGAAAAATTGTATAAAACGAAATTGACTAAGAAATTTATACAAAATAACGTATGCCCTATGTGATATAACAATAGCAATCCAAATAAAAATCTAATGCAATTGCCAATCACAGTGATAAAATTCTTCACATAATATCAGTTTCTCAAATAATAAAGGCAAATTAATTAAACAAAAATTCGACAAAACAATAACTAAATATATTACAATACGTTACGTTCAACGTTAATGTGTGTTTCGTAAGAGTTCTCGATTTCTTAAATTTCTTAAAATAGTATATAAACATTTTAGAATGGAAACTTATAAAAGAATGCCCAAAATTCGCATTTATTGATTACCAAAAAGGCTACAACACAAAACCATATCACAAGTTCAGTAGTACATTATAAATACTTATGATAAATTACGAGCAAATTAGTAAGAGTGTGTAACGAAATGGCTGCAGCATTTCAAAATTAAACTTCAAACATCGCTTTATAAAAGTGCCTAAAAGTATGCACACAGATTGAATACCAATATAACTTATTGAATTCAGGAGAATTGTATTAATCTATTTGTAGCGCTCAATATCAATATATGATTTGTAAAAAATAACGCAGGTTGAACTTATAAAAACTTTTTATGATGTAGGTGAATATATCCTTAACAGTAATTTCTTGATTTTCGGCCCATTCTTATTCTCATCTCATGACTTATAAGGCAACAAAATACAACGTTTTTGCATAGTTCAAGGCCAGAATTTTTAGAAAAAAACGTGCATCCACGCAAATATACATTTGTATACTCTAAAACACATTTGGAAATACAGGGTGGCGCAATAGAACGTGCATATTGCATCATCTTTTTTTGCGTCGCCTACATCGTTGGGTTGGCGGGCTCATGGAGTTTTAGTCGCTATGAATCACTTCGACGGGAAGCATCGCGCATTTTACGAGAACTCTCGCTCATATATTGCTACTAGGCGACTATATTGTGCTGAATATGGATTACGGCGAATTAGTTGAGAGAGTTATGGAGTCAGTACGAGCAAATCCACAAATGTCGACTCGCAAGAGATCTCTGTCTTACAATTATCGCGACGAAGTTTGCAACGAATTTTAACATTGGATCTTAAACTGCATCCATATAAGCTGCAATTAACACAAGTATTGAAAGAGTCTGACTTCATAGAAAGGCTCGCGTTTGCTAATGAAATGCTTAATCGATTTTTCAATTTTGACAATATCCTTTTCTTTGAAGAGGCTCATTTCCTTAAGAATGGGTTCGTAAACCGTCAAAATTGTGGTTACTGGAACAGTGAAAATCCCAAAATCAAACACCAGAAACCATTGCATAGTCCTAAAGTGACAATATGGGCAGCAATCTCTGGCAGAGGAATAATTGGTCCTTTTTTCTTCGAAAATGCGTGGGGCCAAAACGTCGCGGTTAATACGGAACGCTATGTTGAGATGTTGGACGGATTTTTGGCTCCAGAAATTGAAAGTTCTCAGAATTCCAGAACTTGATTCCTACAAGATGGAGCTACCTGTCACACATCAAATGACTCCATGGCGGTGGTGAAGCAGATGTTCCCTGGCAGACTGATTTCGGAAAGAGGTGATATCCCATGGCCCCCACGTAGTCCAGACTTGACGCCTCTTGACTTTTTTTGTGGGGATACCTCAAACACAAAGTCTACAGTAATAATCCAAGAAACATCGTTCAGCTCAAGGAGAATATCCGTGGTGAAATGGCAGCCATTACACCAGTATTACTGAAGAAAGTTTTCAATAATTTTCGTTTGCGGTTAGACGAGTGTCGTCGTAGAGAGGGTCACCATTTTGATGATGTTATTTTTAAAAAATAAACTCCATTTATTACTCTACAATGCCTTAGATTTATTTAATTTATCAGATTTTGTATTTATTTTTTAATCTATTTATTAAATATGCACGTTCTATGGCGCCACCCTGTATTTTATTAATGCTGTTGTAGTGTAGAATCTATAAATATATGGGATATATCCAACAAAGCCTGTGTGGTACTACGGCTCAGGCCCTATACAAATGGACCAAATGGCGGTTTTACCGATTCTAAAAAGATACATAATTTTCTTTGGAATTTTATTATGCTTAGCTAACATTATTTGATTGAATCGCGTATGAGCTCCACCTTATTTTCATACGGTCTTTGTAAAATGAGCTTTGATTTATCGTTTCTATAAACCATACTTTTCATCGAATATTGTGCAGTTGAATTACATAGGACTGTTCTATCGGATACCGGATGGTTTATGGTCTGTATTGACTGGCTACAAAGCGTGTCCAGTAGTGCACCTGTTCAATTGTGCGCCTATCCATTTCTTGGACAAAAAAATCAATAATTAAGAATGTTAAAAAGGAAAATTTGCGATGAAGTCTTTTGACCCTTGAAATCTTCCTTTCCCCATCTCACTACCAAGGGGTACGGCTGGGTCGACGCTTTATGCCTCACGTTTTTTTAGTTTTCATATTAAAAATGGTATGCTAAGTAACTTCTTCAAGAATATTAATTACTTATTAAGAAAAAATTTACAAAACTCAATGTCTGCTCGTGTCACATAGGTCTCCATACCGTTTACATAATTGCAATAATTTGTAGTGTAGCAAAATGTAAAGCCCCAAGGCCGTAGGCACAGAGGGAAAATATGTTGGGATTCCCCACACTCCCAAATTTGTCTGATGACTTGGATAAAAGTTGTCGATGACTTGGATCAGTTGGAATCATACAGCAAAAACTAAGTGGAGAATAAACGAAGTTTTCCAATTTCATATTTTGCTCTATTTAGCTAACATTGCTTACGAAATTTATAAGGCTAAAAAGTTCAAGCAATTAAAACATGCTTGCTGTTACACAATTTGTAGAGATTTGGAAATTTGACTTTGGTTTAATGAAGTACTGGGTTCGTAAATTTTGTCTTGTTTTACAGTCAATTCAGTACCGACTAACATTGGCAAACAGCGCTTTCAACTACAATGTGCCAGTTACCTGTAATAACATCTGCGTTTCTGACAAACCTTAGGTAATTGAAGTAAAACTTTTTTAATTAAAAAGTGAATATTCCGTCAATAATAACTTCAGCCAAATATATTTTCAGACATACCCAACATATTCTGCAATTAATGCTTGCGTGTTTGCAATTATCTTCTATGAAAACATTACTTTAAAGCATTCAACTTCATAACACAAACAATTAAACGACAACAAAATGGTATGGCGAACTTTTCGCATTCGGCACTTTAATATTTACTTAACTTAGTATGTTATAAAATACCCACACTCGCACACAAAGAAGGGCACATTATAGATAGTCCTCCGCATAGTAACTGTGTGTATAATACACATAGGTGAAATATTGTTGCATATGTCGGAGGCGCTTCTACTTTGGGGTACACATGCAAATAAACTTGCTGCATATGTAATAAGCCAGAGTAGTTCCTGTTTGCTTTTCGTTTGCATTGTAGCAGTAACAAGAAAACTTTTTATTATTTCAAGGAAGGAAGGAAGAAAGAGAATATGTTTACATGCTTTTCACATTTCGCATTTTTTGTTTTGCATTCTCTCTCTGTGCAACCCATTTGAATATTTTCGAATGCCATTGGAGATGCTATCATCAATCGGCCTTTACTCCTACAGCTCATGTTCTGCTGTGGTGGTATTTCAACACAAATATTTACACAACAAATGCAGTTTGAGTGGGTGTTCAACTATAAGAAATATAAATATTTCGTTGAAATAAGGTCACGGTCGCCTGGGTATACTACAGCAAAGTGTGGCATAACTAAACCAGGTGAATATTTGTCGTTGTACCGACGAACGGAGTATACAAGTCAGCCCCACCAGCAGAATTTCTGATGAGAGAGCAAATAAAAAAATTCGCATGATTTTCATACTATTACACAATGTCGATAAAATGTCGTCACTTGCTCGACATGCAACAGCAGGAATGTTTCCATTACTGCCTGTATTTGAGGGTTGGGTGTGAGATAGAATGCAAAAGTGTAGCATACTTGTAGGTGCGGTAGAATGCATGATATATGTTAAGTTGGGGATAATGCCATAATATTGCACACTTTTAGGAATATTAAAATAAAATTCATAAGCAATTGCACGAACAATTCTGTGATTAGAGTGGATGGTTGAAAAAGGGACATGGCTAAATTACATTTTCAAAAATGTAGGTTGATTGAATATTTCATCTTTCCATTAGCTCACATGTGATAAATTAAAATTGTATAAGAATATAACGCATGTAATTTGTTTAACAAAAGCTTTACAATACAATAACAGAATAAAATACAAATAAAAATTTGGCTGGTGTTAAAGAATTGCAGAATTATCTAAATGAATTTCTGAATTAATTTTAAAAAGTAATTACATAATCAAATTCCACTTTTGGAGGTATTACCGATTAGCGGCAGGAGTCCAAACCCTTAAAATTGTAGTGAAGTAAAAGTTTCAAAAAAATTAATCGCCAATTTAATAATTTTGATTAATATTGATAATTCTGATCATTTTAATAATTTTGATAATTTTTGTTAAATTCGATATTTTGATATTTTTGATAATTTCGATAATTTTGATAATTTTGATAATTTTGATAATTTTGTTAATTTTGACACTTTTGATAATTTCGATAATTTATATATTTTTGATAATTTTGAGTATTTTTTATAATTTTGATAAATTTGATAATTTTGGTAATTTTGATAATTTTGATACAAAAATTTGATAACTTTGTTCAATTTGATAATTACGATAATTTTGATAAATTTGATAATTTCGATCATTTCGACACTTTTGATAATTTATATATTTTTGATAATTTTGAATATTTATTATAATTTTGATAATCAAATTTATAATCATTTTGGTAATTTTGGTCATTTTGATACATAAATACATAAATTTGATAAATTTTGATGAATTTGATAACTGTAATCAATTTGATAATTGCGATAATTTTGATAAATTTGATAATTTCGATCATTTTGATAATTTTGATCATTTATATGTATAGGTATATTTTAGATAATTTTGATTTTTTTTATAATGTTGGCAATTTTGATAGTTTTGATAAATATGATAATTATGGTAATTTTGCTAATTTTTATAATTTCGATAATTTCGATAATTTTAACAATTTTGATAATTTCGATACTTTTGATAATTTATATAACTTTGATAAATTTCATAATTGACAATTTTGATAATTTTTACAATTTTGCTAATTTTAACACTTTTAGTAATATCGATACTTCTGATAATTTTGATAATTTACATACTTAAATTTTTGATAAATTTGATAATTTTGTTAAATTTGATCATTTTGATAAATTTGATAATTTTGATAAGTTCGATAATTTTGATAGCTTATATATTTTTGATAGTTTTTATAAATTTGATAATTATGATAATATTGATAATTTTTATAATTTTGATAATTTTAATAAATTTATGATAATTATGATAATTCTGATTAATGTAATAATTATGATAATTTTGATTAATGTGATGTTTTTGATTGTGTTAATTTTGATGAACTTGATAATTAAGAAAATTTTGATAATTTTTAATAATTTTGATGATTTTTTATAATTTGGATAATGTTGATAAATCTAATATTTGGATAATTTTGGTAAATCTGACAATTCTGATAATTTTGGTAATTCTATGATTTTTTTTATCATTGTGGCCATTTTGGCATTAATATTTTGATAATATCAATAACTAAGCATATACGAAATCATTGTCTTAATCCGTAAACAATCAATTCTTAAAACTTATTTCACATAAATGTTGATAGTGAAAACGTTGTAAGTGTTCCCTACGAGAAGTTCAACTTTGAAAGCACAGAACAATGCAGTGGTAGCCCTTGCATTGCCTTTAGTTCTTAGCCATATTAAATAGAATAATTTCATTTATTAAAATATTTATTCAACCAGAAATGAGAACAATTTTTCGGTAAAAAAAAATTATATTCGACAAATTTCCGAAAATTTGACGAAAATAAAGTAATAAAATCCTGTAACTTGTAAGCTTTTGTTCGGGTGTAAGTCTTTCGATGATGAAATGACAATGTAAACTAAACATAATTTAATTCGAGACATGACACGGACAATAACGAAACTGTCAAAAATTCAACACTGGCAACAGTTAAGCAGCAATAATGTTGCACATTATAACGATTATTTTGTAGTTCTTCGTTCGAAGTGGAAAAAATACTGCGGAAACTGATTCCAGCATATGAAAAAGTGCATTTTATGTATTTGTTTTTCTCTGGCGTATTTTTTCCTTCCCATCACGTTTTTAATAAATGTATCTACAAATTCATTGCATAATTTCTGGCGTTTTATAAAACATGAACTTTTGTACTAATTAGAATGTGCAATTATTCGCTATTACCTTTTATGCTAATTATAAAATCGAAATATAAGATTTATGCATTTGTAAAGCTAATTAGTACACTACACTTTGGGCAGGGGGATGAGGGACGTGAAGGGAATAGGAGAAATAACAGAAATAATAGGAACAAGTATGTGGGGTGAGAGGGGAAGACAGGGAGACAACGATGGAAAAATGCATTAAATTGAATGAAGGAAATGAGTTCCATAAAATACCATTTTATGCAAATTTGTCCAAATGTAAATATGGGAAAGGAATTATCGATCGAAAACAAAAAGAACAGGGCAAAATATTGACACTTTAGTTATCTTTGATATCATCTCATTCACGTACACTACGAAGACTCTGATAGATTGTAAAATTTTCTTCGAATCGAGGTTATCAAGTTTAACCCAGTGTCAGATAACATGGTTTTTTTTTTGCTTGAGATGCATAACAAATGTGAAATGAACTATGATGCTTCATTATGGTACTTCGAGCCCGACTACAATTAATGCGGCATTAAACCATACCATTCTTAAGCAAACTGATGTAAAGTTTATTTGAAGGTACAAAAGATCTTTGAAATGTTATTTGACAATTGTTGATGCCTTCTTCAAACCTTCATAAATTATTATCAATATGACACTTATAATCCAAATTAAGTGCTTAATTTGATTTGCGATTCCAGGAAAAATATATTGTACGTCCTCTTAAATAACTTCTAATTAAAGTTCACAATTTCTATGCTGTTCGTTTATGTTTCTAAATACGATTCGCAACGATGTCCATGACAAATAATGAATGTAATCCACTTTAGAAACGATAATTACAAGGTATAAAATAATTTATAATGAGCTTGGTGATGCATATGGGGAACACACGTGATGTACACACATTTCCACTATAACGATAACAATAACAGCAACAACAATAAGAGATTGCCATGGCTGTTATAGAATTTTAAACAAAAAGGATATTCAGTGAAATAAACATACAACCTGTAGCTGTGGTGGCAGTTGAGGTAATAGTGGTTTACAAAACATTTCACGGAGATCATATTTCGAACGCTGTGGCACATAACACACGTTTTCGCTCAAGTACGCATACGGAGCGGCACGCGCTGCGCCGGATAAGCGAATTTTTAATTAAAATTTAAATACACTTATAACCGGTTACTTAGCAACAATCTCATGATAGAAAGCTTAATTTAATGTAGCAAAAAGATGGTGCCAGGGGCGATTATATCGATGCAGGACGATAGCCAGGCATAATACGAGAGGGGAGGAGGGACTAAATGGAATAGAAACTGAATGTTGTTCGTAAGTGGTTTTTGTCTACATCATAATTCAATACGTTATGAGTAATTGATTGATTAGTATTTCCATATTTTGCCATTAATAAGCCGAGGAATGATTCGAATGAAATGTATTATCTAACTATTCCAAATATGTAATTTTTGTGTATTTAAAGTGGGCTTTAGTAGCCTGAAAAGGGCTCCTAGTAAAGAAGCAAGCATTTGCATTGCGACTAAAATAACTATTTTTTTTTTGTTTACAAAGAAAAAAGAAATCAGTTTACGACAAGACTCGTTTAAAACATTTCAAATTTCTTTTAAATTTTATGATTTTTTGGAAGGTATATCCTTTGCGGTGTTATCGTGCCCAACAGCGTGATAAGATATTTTTCAATTTTCTTCTTACAACATGATTGCAATCGTCCCACTAATGGGACAGACGACAGCCATATACTATTTAAATTAGTAGAACCATTCTTTGAAGCGTGTAAAATATACGTTATGTAGATGCTTACACGTCAGGCATAAATCATATCTAATGAAATGAATTATAAGCCAGTTATCGCATTATAGAAATCATCTTAGAAATGTACAAAAAAGTGTCAAAATTTCATCACTACCGGTAATCTCATTTTTAGACTTTTATAACATAAAAAAATGTCGAAATTTAAAACATTTAAACATTCGGTTGAACTCTTTGTCTGCATTTTTTTGATAAAGTTATTTGCCTTTAGATTTAAACATGAAGAAAAATTTCAACCCGTATATTTAAAGAATAAGTCTCAATAAATGCAGTCTATTTTAAGGCGATGGTTTAAGATCGTCCATGGGAACTCTTCTTCTACAATCGTTTCCAAACAACTTTTTTGAAATTATATTAATTTGGTAAAACCGATATAATTGACAAATTTGAGAAATTCAATATATCTGACAAAATTTGACAAATTTCATATTCGAAAAATTTGTCAAATTTAATTAATTTTATAATAGATAGATGTAGATTTATAAATGTATATCTACATTTATATCTAAATTTAGAAATTTATGGATATAAATTTATCGATAGATTTCATAAATTCGATAAATTTTGATAAATTTGATGAACTTAAAAAATTGGATAAAATTGGTTATTGTACATTTAAAAAAAAAATTGATATATTTATTAAACAGGAAAATTTTGCTAAAATGAGAAATTTTATCAATTTTTTTTTCTTTTTGTAAATTTAATAAATCCGACGAATGTGAATGAGAGTAGGCACAATACGCACAACTCATTCGGACGTTTTATTGATACTTAAATAAACCCTTAAAAGAAGATTGACGGAGACAATTGCAATATTGGGACATATTAAATAAAACAACCAAAAACAATATCATCATCCTTGTTTCTAAGATCAATTCTATGACTTCGGGTCGAATAAACTTATACAGAACATAAATCAGTATAAGGTCAGCTATACACACAATCACAAATATTTAATTAATTTTATAAACTAAAACAATTTAATAAATTTCATAAATGTGGTAAAATGTATACAATTGATCAAATTTAATAAATTTGAAAATTTTGATAAATTTCGATAAATTTGAAAAATTTAATAAATTTGAAAATTTTGATAAATTTGAAAATTTTGATAAATTTGAAAATTTTGATAAATTTTAAAATTTTGATAAATTTTAAAATTTTGATAAATTTTAAAATTTTGATAAATT
>JAHXMU010000581.1:0-11850 GCA_019455685.1 Philornis downsi
CCGTCCAACATCTCAACATAGCGTTCCGTATTAACCGTGACGTTTTGGCCCCGCGCATTTTCGAAGAAAAAAGGACCAATTATTCCTCTGCCAGAGATAACTGCCCATACTGTCACTTTAGGACTATGCAGTGGTTTCTGGTGTTTGATTTTGGGATTTTCACTGTTCCAGTAACGACAATTTTGACGGTTTACGAACCCATTCATATGAAAATGAGCCTCGTCAGAGAAAAGGATATTGTCAATATTGGAAAATCGATTAAGCATTTCATTAGCAAATGCGAGCCTTGCTATGAAGTCAGACTTTTTCAATTCTTGTGTTAATTGCAGCTTATAGGTATATGGATGCAGTTTAAGATCCAATATTAAAATTCGTTGCAAACTTCGTCGCGATAATTGTAAGACAGACGATCTCTTGCGAGTCGACATTTGTGGATTTCCTCGTACTGACTCTATAACTCTCTCAACATTGTTTTCGGTCCTAGATGTTCTTGGACGACCATTTGCTTGTGGTTTAGATGTTGAACCGGTCTCTTCAAAACGCTTTACCCATATTTTAATTAAATTAGCGCTCGGAGCTTCACTAATTCGCCGTAGTCCATATTCAGCACAATATAGTCGCCTAGTAGCAATATATGAACGAGAGTTCTCGTAAAATGCGCGCACGCAAAATGCGCAACGCTTCCCGTCGAAGTGATTCATAGCGACTAAAACTCCATGAGCCCGCCAACCCAACGATGTAGGCGCTCCCCCGCCTGCGCCTTCTCTACCACGCAAAAAAAGATGATGCACGTTCTATTGCGCCACCCTGTATTTACCCAAGTCTAGAAGTCACAAAATGTTGTCAATCTTAATTGTTCCCCTTTGCTACTTTAGTGCCTTCTTGTGACCCTTAAACTGTGCGTTTGTTGAGTATTCACAACTAACTTTATGCTTTGAAATAACAAAAACATTTTAATAGCATTTTTTACATCGAAGCCTGCCTCTAAATTCACTTTACCAAAAAACATGGTTAATTATGTTAAACAACATCTCTTGGTAAAAAGTAACAAGTGTTATTTTTTACCATCTTCTCTTCCTTTTTTGGCCAGAAAGTAAACGCCAGTTGGATGTATAATAAAAACTCATATTATGGCTTAGATGAAACTTTATTGCATTGTTAGGTCCCGGCCAACTTATTCTTTTTTTTCAACTTTTTTTTTATTGAACAATCAAATGGTTGGCGAGCGATACGTGATAGTTCGCTTGCAATTTATTATAATGTGTAAAGATTAATTTTATGCTTAACCACTTCTAATTAGTAATACTTTAAGCACAATTATGTTAAATGTTATGTGATTGGATAAAAAAAATCGTAATTGGAGGTAAATTTTTGAAAAGTGAGTGTGAAAGGAAGATACTTTTAATTGGAAATTGAGACGGAAAGGTAAGAGGAGGTGGTACGATTTCTTGAATCGGTTGATAAATGGTTAAACAATTTTTCGGTAATATGAAATTATTTGGCTGAATTATAATAAAATGACAAGATAAAAAGGCGCATTGGGTTTAAAATGAACTTTAAATTGTGTTATGCTGGCTATACACCTAACGAACTAGTATAATTTCCAAAACTAATTAAATAATTTCGAAATTTAAACCTTTAATTAGACTGTATGTATTATACATATGTAGGTTAGAGTCCTTAAAAGATTTAAACTTTCTTTTCGTTTTTCTGTGTAATGTAGTCTATTGGACTACATAATAGGAGGTAGTTTGTCATTCCTCAGAAAGTTTTCACACAACATAGAGTTTTACGCTTGTAAAAGACGAAATTTAAAACCAAATTTAAAATATTTTAAGTAATTTCTCTTGACCGACTCCAATAATAATGGCCCTTAGAAAGCAAAAAAGTTGCAGTAGCGTAATATTTTATAAATATAAAAAAAAGAACAGGTTCCGTTGTATCCTATAAAAGAAATATGGCAAACCTTTTCATATTCAGTGAATTAACACGGATTCTATTTCCAAACTTACTTAACGAGAGCTACAATTTAAATATCATTCCATACGTCAGCTTGAGAAGCATTTACTAGACTTGACCATTACCTGACTACTCGAGCAATATGTCAAATACGTCAAGGTATCAACTACAAATTAGGGCATTTTAGACTCGATCAGGACTTTATCTTCACTAATATTATACTGAAGCCAAGAGAGTGGGAGAAAATGAATGGCTTCTACGGATTTTCACAATCAAATATTTACTCGAGGTTGTTTAGAAAAAAAAATTTGAAAAAAAAACATTTACCGCAGATAAAAATCAAACCTTCACTTGGATTGTTCTAGCTCACTTTGTTACTGCCACTTCGTTTCTCAAGTTTGAAGTGAAGGTTTTGTAACGCATGCTATAAATTAACATTCAAGTCATACAAACAAGAATATGTAGAAAGGAAATTATATAAGAAAATAACCTCATCCTAACCTGAATTTGTTTTTTTGTTTTTTTTTTTTTTTTTTTTGATCGATTGATACTTTTTGCAAATCTCTAGAAAATGCTTGCCCTAGAATTCACTTTTACTGAAAATAAAATAGTTTCCAATACTGACCAAAAAAATTCTTCGAATATGGCTCAATGTAATCGCCCCATTAACGGTTGTTAAATCCGCATCATTTGCACAAAAGAAAAAATACGCCGATTGTGCTACGAAATAGCTGCCACCATCACATAGTGATTGGTTGTGATCGCATTTTATTATTGTTTAAAATTTCAAAGCACAATCGATGTTTCTGAAATTTTCTGACGCAGTATATTATATTCCAATTGAAAATAGATATACAGGGTGTCCGTCGGGAAGGTATACTACTTTGTTTTGCCGCCATTTTGGTAAACATTAGTCTTGACAGTTCATATTTGGCAGTTGTAAAGTAGAGACGCGGCAAATTTATCATGGAAAAATATTGGATAAACCAATGTGTTTTAATCGTTAAATCATTTTATCAAAATCAATTATCGATTACAGTAATGATGAGAAAGTTACTTGAAATTTTTGGGACAAGCAACGTGCCAACAAGACGCACTATTCATCGTGTAGGTAATGATTTCGAAGAAAGAGTGTCTGTAGCTGATAGGGCCAAGCATGGACTACAATGTGCTGCAACATCGGCTGAAAACATTACTGCCGCTCAATAAAGTGTTCAAAACAATCCGTCAACCTTAATTCGACGCCGTGCTCAGGAGCTTGGTCTTCAAAGAACAACTTTGACCACAATTTTGTATAAGGATTTCTATTGTTTCCATTCAAGATTCAGTTGACACAAAAGTTTCTTCCATAAGACCGCATACGCCGCCGTACATATGCCAATGGGATGTTACAGCTCGCACATGACAACCCTGATTTTCATGAAAAAATCATAATGAGTGACGAGGTACGTTTTCATTTGAATGGATATGTGAATAAACAGAACAGTCGATTCTGGGCAATGAAAAACCCTCAAATTATTCATCAGTCCCCTTTGCATCCATTAAAAGTGGCAGTCTGGTGTGCAATTTGATCAGGAGGAATCATTGGACCTTAATTCTTTGAAACTGAAAACGGCGTAACGGTAACTGTCAATGGGGAGCGATATCGTGATATAATTATAAACTTTTTAACACTACAACTGCATGCTTTGGGGTTTACAATAAATAAATAATACTTACCAATTCTTGTTGCATACTCCACAATGTATGACGAAAAGGTTAGTTCAATGACAATCCTATTTCAACACTCCTTAGTTTTACAAGGGTTTAGTTTTAAGTCTATTATCAATGAGTGTTCGGTTTAAGTTTGAATTAACCTGAATTTTAGCGTTCATGAAAGTCATTTAAACCTTAATTTGTTTTCCCTCAATATTTTATTGGCTTGAATATGGATTTTATATCACAAGAAATGTATACAAATTTGAAATTATCTGTTTATGGTATCTCCTATTCAAATGTAGACACAACATTGTAAGAGCATTCCAAGCTAGTGCCGTCTCCCTTAACTTAATCCGAGCTTGTGTCTTAAGTCTTTCCTTTATTATGTCAGACATTGTATCGGCTATAAAATCTTCCGATTAACGCTCGTAAAATTCACACAATAAATTTAACTTAACGTTTATTTAATATCCGCAAACATAACTTTATATCTATAGTAATTCAATTCGTTTTGACTCCCTCGATTATTTTTGAAACTTCCTCCTGTTTTTGTTTCAGTGTGTTTAAATACAATTGAGTGTCATAAAAACTCCGCAGGTGATAAACGCGCATATTCAGTATTATTGTATGTACAGCTTTGAAGATAAAATAAATACGAAAAATGCAAATAAAAAATTAAAACAAAAAGAAGTGGAATAAATTAATGAAAAGAGATGATTATCATAAAGACATGTATTTAAGTTTAACATAAATTAGCACATCGTTTTTTTTACGGTTTTAGGAGCACTTGATATCCGTAACATTTGAAGGAGGTAACAAAATCTATTTGTTCCGAAAACCAATTTGTTATGGTTTATGAGATAAGATAAATCCGCATAATTTACATATTCATAATGTATTAATGTGTGGTCATAAAAACCTTGATGGACGGATGACACTTTTGTTCATTCGTCTATTCCCACTCGATCGCAAGGAATGGGTTACATCTTTTTTTTATTCATTCATTCATATATCACCACAAGACACCAAATTCATATCTGGTGTTTAAAAATTAATTAGCCATGTTGGTTGCCCTAAAACTCAACAGAGACATCAAGTTTTGAATTGGTAATGAAACAAATGATGACAAATTTGTGTTTTTTTTCGGAATATTTTAAGTTTTGTGCTTGAAGTCACAGAAACCATGATCGTATTACGACATGGACACAACATCACTAAACAACAATTGTCGGGTTTAACGTGGGTCTCGCTTTGATAGCCTTACTCACGGTGTGCCACCACACATGGGACTGTTCTTGAACGTGTTTGCGACAGCCAGCGCCCCTTTGGGGAACTCAAACTAATCCCGGAAAGATTAGTCGGAGCACCTTAGAAATAGGAATCAGGTCCCCTTAGAAAAATTTCCTCAGGGCATATTTCCTCTCTCTGCCAAAGTACCTTTGAAGTCACTGGTATGAAGTGAACTTCCTCCCGGGTAGGAGTGAGGCCTATCTAGACACCTCGGATAGACGAAGAACAGTGTTTCCCAAGTTCTCGCATTACCTTCAGGAGATCCTGAAGCAATGCAAGATCCGTAGAAACACATGTTCGGGCAACCACAGCCAGCACGATGCTCCGACAAGGGGTCCTACGCCACGACCAGGCAAGAACAAAATACAACATCACTAAAGCTAAATGACATAGAAAGCTTATTTGGAGCAAACAATTTTGACTCTTATTGGTTTTAATACTTTTCTTCTTGAAGAAAGAAGACAGCTGGTGGAAATATTTCATGTCGTTTTTTTTTTTTTTTTTTTTTTTTTGAAAATGGTACATATTTTATTCAACATGTATATTCAATATATTCAGAACATTTTCGTAGCGATGGGAGAAACTTTTCAATTGTTTTGTGTAGTTGTAGACCCTTAAGATGGCGATGATATACGAGATATCAATCCGTCAATCCGTCAAAATGCATATAGAGTAGCAATACATTTAGATGCCACTTGGTGGTTGTGATCTGTTAGTTAGAATGGAAAGAAGTCTTTGGATTTACAAGGACTTTATGCAATTATTATTACCATTTTTATAATAACTAACAGCATAGTTGAGCGGGCATTGAATGATGACTGTACGCGACTATTGTGCATATTATTCGTGGTTCGAACTTCGATACAACCATCAAATCTTTATTTAAGCGACGGTTATTTCGATGTGTCTGCCTGACGAATACTTCGAAAAGTCGAGCAATTTGTAAATTAGGTAAAAGCTCCTCAAACTGATGTACGAAGTCATCGTTCAATGAGTTTGAAAATAATAACGAAATTATACGAATTATTTCATTTTAATCCCTTCAACTTTCATGAAAAAAATTTTTTTTCCAAATAACGTCGAAGAAGGCCAAATTTGCTTTAATAGACATTGCACTTTATTTTCATTGTTTTCTGGTTTTAAAATTAAGTCAAAGTTAGCGTCCATTTTAGCTTTACTGATCGAAAAAACCCAATTATTTAGCAATGAGTCACTAAATGCATATTAACATTTAACAAATTATGGCAATATATATTTCAACAACTTTGTTATTACCCTGACTTTGTTTGTACCATATTTATCAGATGACAAATTAACATAAAGCAAAACTTAATACTCTTCTTATCGAATCGCTAACTTTGTCAGACATTTGATCTCTATAAAATATTGAAATATTTTGGCATTGCATATAACAAAGTTGTTTGGATGTTTTTTATGGTGTTTATGATAACATCATTATTATATTATTTTTTTTTTAATTATGGCATTCTCTTTTTTACTCTAATATTATGACGACACGGAACACGAATTCTTAGATTGATTTAATATTTAACAAAATTAGAATTTGTTGGTGTTTTAAGTATGGAAAATCACGCAATAAAAATCATTTTATACAAATATATAGGTATAATATAATAATTTTAATATTAATTTTTGATGATGATAATTGAGAAAAGAAAAGAGTGAAATGATTTTCAGAGGCTTGGTGCAAATTAGTACAAAGGCTGCTGTCGAATTAATCAATTTCAAATTGTTTTGAATATATTCGTTTCTGTTAAAACTGATAAATGAAAAACTCAATAAAAGAAAACAGTGCCCGGGCGATATTCAGAAAAAAACACATCGAATCAAACATCAACAAAAATTCGGAAACAAAAATTGCTCTGAGAAACAAATTGAAGCTGACTTCCACTCTTTACGATAGGGTTCGATCACAAATGTATCTTTTATTTATTCATCGCTGCAATTCTTATTTCTTCTTAGTTTATGCTCGGTTTGATATAATTTTTCTCCATAATCCGGTTTTAGTTCAGTTTTCACATAAAACTTTGTCATTTATTTAGTAGTGTTGGAAAACCGTAAATTGGCTTGATAAGTTTAGGTTAAATCTAATTTATCAACTGCAGCGTTATGAATACATTTAAATAACAAACCGAAATATATTTTCGCGATTATTATATTATTATATATTTTCGCGATTATTATTATATTTTTCAACGGCAATTCCTCCGTACGAATAAGTTTAGTTTTTTAAGATGAATCTTCCGACATTTTGTACCACTGGCAATGGTAGTTTTTTTGCTCATTTTTAGGATTCTGATTTGAATCGTTTAATCAGAAAGATGGAACTTTTACAGTCGCTCCATTGACTTCCCACCAATTAGAGTTTTGCAGCTCACTTTACGTTTACTGCAGCGCATTGGCCTAGACGATGGTGACCTTTCGTCTATAGTTTTTCCCTGAAAAGGCAAGACTCACAGAAACTATTTAAGAGTAATATCCTTCTTAGTTTTGATCATTTCGGCTTCTGCAGCAAGTTCTAGCTTATTGTAAAATTTGTTTCTATTTATTTTTTGTTCCACGCCCTGGAATGTCCTGGAATCCTTCCCAATTGCGCGTGCTTATGGCAGAAGTGTGCACTACAACTGCGAATTTCATGGGTTAGCTATATTCATTTGCTGTAGGCGACGGTGCCACTTATGTCCCCATTCTTCTTTGTTTATAGCCTGAAAATATGATATTCTAAATAACTCTTGCTACAGTGCCGCCATTTGTTTTGGGCAAGGGTAGGATTTGTGTCCCCTTTCTTCTCAGTAGAAGTAGAAGTACATATGATTTTCTAAAAGAGGTTTTTCCATAGTAAGAATAATTTGGGTCGTAATTTTCACTCATTGCCGTACTTATATGTACTTCAATATTTATACTTATACTAAAAGAAAGAATTACCAAAAATCTCTTTAAAATCCCACTTTCGTCGATTTCAAATGCTCCTATTTGTCATGGGCGATGGTGTCAATTTTGCATTCCTTGTTCCCTGTTTTACAACCTAAAGGTATGAAATTGCAAAACTCTTTTAGTCTCGCAAGTGTAAGTGATACTCCACGAATTCCATGAGTATACTCGTAGTGTCGTTTGTTTGTTTTGGACGACACTACCAATTTAATTCCCTTTATTCCCCATTTTATGTTCGGAGGTACGAACTACCAAAAATCCCATTTCATCCATTGCCTAAAACCCAGTTTTTGGCCATTTGACTTCCAGCAGTTTGTTGCAGGCGGTGGCACAAATGGTGCCACTTCTGTCCTATTTTACACATATAAAACAAAATCCCTCTTCCCTCCGACCTCCTGGTGAAATATGAATGCATACCTCTGACTTCATAATGCTCTTTTTATTACTATTTATCCTTTTTTTAGTTTATCACCTAAGAGAACAAATTGACTAATATAAAGAAAAACTACAATTAATCAAATGCTGGTGAGATTTCGGGTGAGATGTACTTCATATATGAATATATGCGACTGATGATGCACCAACATGATCGATTCGGCTACAAAATGGTCTGAAAATGGACTTGCCGCGAAGTCCGATACGCGTCATCCTTGTTGGTGAGGACTGAATAGACTGTTAAGTTAGTTCAGTGTAGCAATGTGAATAGACAGGGTCACTTAGACTGTATAGTGCATTGTGGTAGCACGGAAACCAGAGATATGGATGTCCCTAGTTTCCCCTGTTGAACCATGCTGAGCGCCTCAAGAAGCTCTTAAGTCCCTAAAGAAATGAGACCCTAGCGTCTATCCCCGTCTGTTCGCCAGAACGGAGCAATTGTAGAGAAAGTGTTCTATAGACTCCTCCTCCTCTTTATTCCTACAGCTCCTGCAGAAGTCAGTAGTCGCATCCTTCAGTCTCGTTGCATGTCTTCCAATCAGACAGTGTTCCATCATGACGGATACAAGTAATGAGAGGTCGGGTCTTAATAGCGACGGCAATTTGTGTGAACGCTTCTGATCTTCTGCAGAAGACCACTTCTGTCTGGATTAATTACAGCCTCGGACAGACGTCTATCTACTATTTGCTGCTAAATATGCTGTATTTCGCAATAGGAGCTTGCAAGTGGTTAGGGGCATTTCCACGGATTCCAAATCGGCTGGAATATGTAGGGTTGTCCGTAGTCTTGCCAGCTCGTCTGCTCTGAATGTTACTTCAACCAAATACTTAAAAACAATTTAAAAATCTGTACTTGACCTCACAGCTAAGTTGGTATACACTCATCAGTATACTATCAAGAGACGGATTTCAATACACAGGGTGGCACATCAACTGCTATACAATAGGAAATTCAAATATTTTTTTTATTTATATTTTTATTTATATTTTTTTTATTGTATAAAAAATTGAATTGTATTTTTATTTATATTTTTTTTTTGTTGTATAAAAAATTAAATTTTATTTTATATAACTAATTGGTTTTGAAGATGACAGACCGTAAATGACCCCCATGCTCATTTCCGCATATGCGACGCCTGAATCGAAAATTATTCATTACGGACTGAAGAATTGAAGTCGGGATCGCCTTAGTTATTGTTTTAATGGACTGCCTCAATTTAGTCAAATTCCTTGGTTTCGTTTTGTACACCTCTTGTTTGACTTAACCCCATACAAAAAGTCTGTTGCAGTCAGATCAGGTGAACTTGGGGGCTAGCGGAAAGTGGAGTTTCTGAATATTTATTTGTTTGGGAATTTTAAGTTTTCGCCAACTGGTATATATGCAGTTGTTCCATCTTGTTGGAATCAAAAACTGTTGAAACGGATACGTCTTCGGCGCAGTTCTAGGTAAAAAAAAAATCCTCCAACATTCTTAAATAGCGATCCCCATTGGTCCCCCTTTTGTGTTTGTAGTACGATTCTTGCGCCACACTGTATTTATTTACCTTTCGTGTTTGCTTCATAAAATGAATGCATTGATTAATTTTGGTGATTTCCGTTTCAGCTGATTGCTGTAGAGGTACATAATATCATTTTCGTCCCCATTCTTTCGTATTTTAATTGTTAGCAGTCCCTGATACCCGCTAAATTTCCGCCCGTTTACACCCTAAAATGTGACTTTCAAAAATTACATGCCAACGACGCATTTCAGTCAGATCTACTGTCTAAACTTCATGATCACGGCATCGACCATTCGGGTTAGGCGCTGGTTAATGAATTAATCATTCAGTCAATATAAATTAATTAATTTTCTGTAAACATTTAATGAAATACTAAAAACTTATATCGTTATTATAAAAAATGTATTAAATTTTTTAAATATTAGCACAACTGTTAAAATATCTGCCACTGATACAAAAGATAGTTCACGTTATGTTCCTCATTAACAATGTAAGAAAGTCCGACAACACTCGCGCAAAAGGTGCGCACGTGTCTTAAGTCTTTTGTGTTAAGGAGTATCTCTGTCAAATGGAATTTAATTTAAAAGCTAAAAAGAATGTAATGTTTTTAAGTTATGCCTGCTAAATTAAGAAAAAAACTGTCTACTAAAAATTCTGTTAAATAGCATACATAATGTATCAGTTTTTTTAGTAGTATTTACCTTTCACAAAAAAGCTTGAATGGGCGCTTTTGTCTTAAGTATTTTGTGTCATAACAAACTCTTGGTAAATAAAAAACACAGCCAGCATTTGCTATACGAATTTTGTGGTCGTACTTTAAATTTATAATTAAATTTGGAAATAATAGCTATGATTGTTTTAATCACAAATTGCTGAGTAGATGCAATACTTAGTAACAGAGTTGCGATGAACAAAAGTACGGACCATATAATTGTATATATTTATCAGCCCATGACTAACTTATCAGCCTATTATAGACTTGTGAAGCTTAATGAGAAATTTCTTTTTGATAGTGTTTTCATTGGATATAGACTTTGTGCTAATACTGGCCTAATTTAGACTTATTAAACAGAAGGTTTACAGATACATCATTGTAAAGAAATTTCGGAAAATCTGGTTAGGCATAAAATTTACAGATACTTTACCTGGTAACAGAAATTATGAAGTAAATCAAATCTAATAATATTATAGGTTCGGATACTTCTTTGCACTTTTGGTTTGGATATATTTCATTCTATATCAGTGTAAATAACATTTTTCTAATTCCCATAGTTCATGACATATGGCCGTTCAAAATGGGAAGTTGTGAGGCGGTGCCACAGTCGTTTTGATAATCTTAACCTAATATAACATATGATAAATTTTTATGACTTTGGTCGCATCTACTTTGGGAACTACAACGAATTTTAATAAGGATTGGTGTAGCGCCCACTTTTCACTCCAACATGTTTCTTGTTATACGAGTAGCAAATGTATAAAATCTCTTTTGTATACCTCAACGGCAATTCAAAATGTCGTTATAATATGTGCATGTTTGCGGGCACGTCTATAGATACGCTGAAACGGTGCCTTTTAAACGTATTGCCCCGAGTTAAAATTAATAATTAAAGTCGGTGCACGAGTTGAGGAGCTATTTTACAGTTTAACGTGAGAGCCTTTATTCTGTTGTTCGACGGCCTGATGTTGATATTAGCGAGTCTGCTTAACCTTTTTGGAACGAGTCCTTAAAGCCGCTATTGCAGAAATCATCCGCTAAGAAAGTGCTTTCGTTTTCAACATCGACGTCGATTTTATACATTTGAAATTCTACTTGTTAGTCATACAGAAAGGGCTTTTTGCATCGTATGATGAAGGATAATGAAAAATGGTTGCATTGGAGAAGAAATCATAGGGACATCGTGGCCACGTGGCTTTAACATCGATAGACAAGCCGAATATTCATGAAAAAACACACGTTGCATACTTTGTGGCATTCACTTAGTGTATTATTAGTTGCTCAAGCCGAACGAAACCATTG
>JAHXMU010000581.1:11860-56332 GCA_019455685.1 Philornis downsi
CATTCACTTAGTGTATTATTAGTTGCTCAAGCCGAACGAAACCATTGCAGGAGTTATCTACCAAACAAAAATGGTCAGATTAAGCCGAGTATTTGGGAATGATTGCGTCCACTACTAGTCAAGACATTACCAGATTATTCTATTGTAGGATAATTTTCGTGCACATATTGTAGAGCCTTACTTAAAAACTCTCAATTGGAAAGTCTTACTACATTCGCCGCATTCACCAGATTCCGATTAGTACTTGCTCTGATCGAGGACACATGAAATACCTGAACATCTGAACACCATATAAATTAAGCCATAAATTAGGTCGATTGCTAGATAGTCTCAAAAGGTGAAGCTTTCTATCGAAGCAGTAGTCGTATCATGCTAGAAAATTTGAATAACACATAATGTTGCGTTTTTCACAAAAAAGGCAAATTTTTGACAAAAAGCGGTGAAGACTTATTTGTATCAAATAGGAAAATGAGACCAAAAACGGACTATGCTAAAAATAAATTCATTGTATTTGCATTTTGGTATCCTCTAAACATGAACGCACTGTCCAGGCTCAGTTTTATCTCCACATGCAGCGGACTAGCGCTATATTATAATTGGTTCTGACTTATTGTTATGTCATTTCTTTTGGCTATATTTGCCGATTCCTAGACAGTCTCAAAACGTTAAGCTTTCTATCGACGCAGCCTTCGTATTGCTAGAAAATTGAAAGAAAAAGTGGAAAACATTTTGAATAACACATAATGTTGTGTTTTTCACAAAAAATAGCCAAATTTTTGACAAAAAAAAAAAAACTAAGCACTGTCCAGGCTTAGTTTTATCTCTACATGCAGTGGATTAGCGCTATATTATAATTGGTTCTGACTTATTGTTATGTTATTTCTTTTTATCATATTTGTCAACTGTTTTAATAAAGTCTTTAAATTTCGCCTACAGAATTGTCATTAACATATCAATTTCTTCTTATTGCAGGTAAAACTTTAAGAAATGTAAGAAATTATGTATTAACATACTATTTGTCATCGGTAAGTGTAGATATATGATCTTAAATAGAAAGAAACACTGATGTGGAAAATAAATGAATTTTGCTTTTGATTTTTTGGGAAAGTTGTAACGCATTTATTTCTTCACTTACGACCAAATTGGCTTAGAATATCTTAACATTATATTTCGAATTTAATTCCAACATTTTTAATCGAAGAATGTTAATAATTTTGTATTTATACAGTATGAAGGTAAAATGGAGTTTATGCCTTAAGTCTTTTGTATCAAAATCTACATATATAAAAATGAATCGTGGTTTGTTCCGATGCTTAAAACTCCAGAACGGCTGGGCCGCTTTGCATAAATTTTTGTATATGCGTCTGGGTGGTGCCCGGGATGATTTAGATTTACAATTCGGTCCAATTGGACAAAGGGGCGTGGTACCTCCCATACAAACAAAAAATTAAAAATCAATTATTTCTGCTCCTGCTTACGGTATTTGAACAAAATTTGGTGCGTAGGTTTGGTGTACATATCTTAAGTGCTACTGCAAATATGGGCGGGATTGGACAATGGGGCGTGGTACCTCCCATACAAACCATAAATTAAATATCCAATATTTCTGCTCCTGTTTACGGTATTTGAACAAAACTTGGTACATCGGTTTGGTGTACATATCTTAAGTGCTGCTGCAAATATGGGCGGGATTGGACAATGGGGAATGGTACCTCCTATACAAACCACAAATTAAAAAGCAATTATTTCTGCTCCTGCTAACGGTATTTAAACTGAATTTTGTTTAACATTGAAACATTTCCAATAAAAGTAAAATTTGAAGGCAAAGCAACGTTTGCCGGGTCGGCTAGAACATTATAAATGTTAATTTTGGTCCAGTTATAAAACAGACTCCCATTGTTAATGCGCACATAGTTCTAAAACCACTATTTCCAATTTGGTCCTACATTTCAATTTGTGTAATATGTGTTACAATTTTCCCATCGCAGCAAAATGTTTAAATGATCGCAATTTTTGCCATGATTTCTCAATAATTTTAACCACCGGATATTGTAACAGAGACTGGCCAAAACACAAACTACACATAAAGCATTAATAAAAGTGATTCGATATTGTTGCAAAACTAATAGCTAAAAACGAAAGTAAAGCAACTAAATACGATAACTGTGCTACCTTTTTTGGTTTTGTCAATATAGATTTTCTTTGCCATCAATAATTTCTTTTGAAATTTCGCGCATTTGTAGAAAAAGTTCAAAAACGAAAACACAAAAGAAATCTTACGTAATAACGCAAAAACATGATTAAAGAAAAAAAAAAAAACGTAAAAATATGTAACGCAAATACAGGCCACATCGTTGTATTTATAGTTTAGTGGAGCAGAAATGTCATTATTATTAGGGACAATTCCACAGAAAGTAGTAGACTTTGTTTGGCAATCCCATAAACATGGAAATAGTTAAAGAAGATCGCGGAAAGAAAGAAGACAATTCGATGGCAATAGCAAATGACGCATTTGTAAGTCATTTTCAGTAGCCTAACTTAGATTATTAAACACTCATCTGTATTTGGTAGGTCTTACTTGTGGCGATAGTGCGATAAGTGGAATTTCGTTTTAGACATGACTGGCAAATAGAAATTGCACATATTCGAAAAGTATAACAACTCGGAAAGCAAATGAATTTTTTTAAGCAAATCATCATAAAATGATTACAGGCAATTTGTGATCTATTACGGCCTTTTGTAAATGACTCTAAATTCCAAAGGTCACTTAAATTCAAATGATTACATACACCAAATTGTTGATCACGCCATGGGTAATCAAACGAAATAAAAATTAGCTAATTATGCAAAATGAAATATAGATTAGATTCAAAAAGCATCATAAAAACCACATCCAAAGACAAATGTCATAATTTCATAGCTAAGGAAAACATATCCGGACAAAAGTACCGGGAATTGGTGAATAAAACGCAAATTATTTATTATTATTCAAATTAAATGATGCGCCTTCAAAGTAAGTCCTTTTCAAAATGCCGGGTTATCCTCTTTTCGGTTTCAAAAGTAAAGTTAAACAAAACACACATATAGCTTTAATTTCAATGAAACTTTTATTTCATTATAATGCCTGGACCTTGCCATTATGCAATAACGTCAATACAATGCCATTTAAATGACCCCCTCTGGATTGGCTGCAGCACTGGATACTTTTGAGGTAGTTTTTGGCCACTTTTTCGAACATTTCGCCGGTATCTCGGTGATAACTTAACAAGTTTTGGTTTTCAAATGCTCTAACATTGGGGGATTATTCGCGTAAATACAGTCTTTGACTTAGCCCCACAAAAAAAGTCTAACGATCGTGTTGTTTGACTCGTGTCATCGTGTTATTGAACTCACATATCGTCCCATTCATAATCTTCAACTGTAACGCTTTCACATCTGTAACGCCTGCTTCCGCTTTTCTTCAAACTTCTTTATAATCTTTTCAATTTCTTGTTCAGTAGGTCGATTGTAACGACCATAATCAGGCCGTAATGCACGAAAAGTGGCTACGTTTGAAACACCATTTTTATAGTAAGTTTTAACTATTTTTAAGTGTACTTCGGTTGTTAAACAATCTATATTCGTAGATGGAAAACCTTTCACTAAATATATAACACTTCAAATTACATGTATTTAACAGGTGGCAGCCTTGCCAGACCGGCGCTTTTAAAACGACTAAATGAATTTAATTTAATACACTTTATCAACGAATAATCAAATCATCACAGAATTTTTCACACGCACTTTCCCAAAAAAGATTCAGATCTCACCGAAAATTATATTTTATGTCTTCCATCGACTGACAACGGTTGTCTCGAAGCATTTGGAAAAATAGAAAAGTCAACCGGAACCGTAACAAAAATATATTGTAGTGGTTTGATGATATTTGTTGCGTTTTTGGCCAGAAATTGTGCTATCTCATACTATGGTTACTATGGTTCAAAATCTGTGAGTTTCTTCTTTACAGACCTACCCTGTTTCGGCAATTTTTTTTCTCTCAAATTCCTCATAACACCCAGACAATATACTTCATTTCCCACCTAACCTTCCGGCAAGAATTTCGATTGCACAACACCAAAGCCAACCATCAACATGACCTGGACTTTTGGTGGACTTTGGCGTGATTTTTTCAGTTTCGGCTCATTTGTAAGGCATCATTTCGAAACTTATTTACTGGCTTGCATATGAAACTCGTAATGTATTTCATCACCAGTTACAATGAGTCAGAATTGACTATGTCTTCAGTGATCTCTACGTGATTAAGTTTTTGGTCTTTCGGAAACAATTGAACAGCAACGCATTTCATGCCCAAACAATCGTGTAAAGTATAATTGATTTGTGAGACATAGAAAGTTCAGCGTCTATCTATCTCATATTTAAGTGATGATTTTCATTCACCATTTCTTTTACTTTACCGATATTAAACTCACTTGAAGACGTTGATGGCCGACCAGAGTGAAATTGTTCACTACATCTCGATCGCATTTGAATGCACTGTACCACTCATATGCGCATATTGCTGATAAAAATAATTCAACGTAAGCCTTCTGTAATATTTTCAGCAGCTCATCACAGGAAATTCCATTTGCAACACAAAATTTGAGATAAATTCTTTGTTCGATATTTTATTCATTGTCAAAATGCAAAACACATCTGAGATTAACTGACAACATAAGGCCCTGTAAACAAATTAAGCTGACAAATCACACTCAAATTCCGCTTCAGTCTAAAGGACAGCTGTGTCACCTTAGCGACAGACACAATTTTAACAATCTCTTAAAGCGGGCTTTTGATTAATTGCCGGTACCTTTTTGACAAAATGTATATTATTATTATATACGCAACTAAGTTCTCGCTATTTACCAATAGATGGCGCCAGCTGTAAGTGCTAGTCGATTCTGCCATAACCTAATCGTCATGAACCAAGCTTAGGCATATGGCAAACGTAACGCCTTGACACAATAGTGATTTGCTTCTGACGCCATATTCTTGTGGCTGTTTAAATATGTATGATTTTGTGCCAAATAATCCTCATATGTGGGAAGTATTGATTTTCTTCTTCTTTCAATCGAACAAAACGGTGGTTTAACCTGATCGAGAGCTTCAAAACGTTTACGGTGATGCAGCTTTAAGTAAAACAACGTGTCGAGATTGGTTCCGTCGCTTTAAAGGCGATAAATTTGACGTTGGCGGCCGTTAAGGAAGACGAAAAACATTCAAAGTTAGTGGATTGTTGGCATTTCTTGATGGGGACCCGTCTCATATGCAGGTAGAGCTGGCTTTGGTATTAGGAGTTACCCGCCAAGCTATTTCCAAGCGATTTCATGCGTTGGGAATGATTCAAGCTAGGAGCTTGGGTTCCTTATGAGTTGAAGCCAAGGACGTTGAGTGTAGTTTTGTCGCCTGTAAACAACTAATTCAGCGACAAAAAAGAGAAAGGGTTTCCTTCATCGTATTGTAACGGGTGATGAAAAGGGGATTCACTACAGCAATTTAACGGTCAAGCCCGTTAAAACCTACATGGAAACGCTGAAATGATATTTTTTTTATGATCTGTGTTTGGCGGGACCAGGTTGGTGTTATTTATTACGAGTTGTTGAAACCAAACGAAACCATCATTGGGGATCGGTATAGACTTCAATTTATGCGATTAAGCCAAGCTTTGCGCGAAAAACGAACACAATACGCGGAGAGGCATGAAAAGTGATTATTCAGCATAACAACGCTCGGCCTCACGCGGCCAAGCCCGTTAAAACCTACGGGGAAACGCTGAAATGAGAATTTTTACCCCATCTGCCATGTTCTATTGATATGATGACATGATGACAGATATTGCGCCGTCATATCATTATCACTTGTTTTGTTCGATAACACATGGTCTGGCTGACCAGCAGTTCCACTCATATGACATCAAGGAATGGCTAGAATGGATAGCCTCAAAAGATGAACAGTTTTACCGTGACGGAATTCGAGCTTTGAGAGAAAGATGGGAAAAAGTAGTAGCTAGCGGTGGGCAATACTTTCAATGAATCATTTGTAAACATGTTTTCATAATAAAGTTGCATTTTTAGAACAAAAACAGCGAGAATTTAGTTGCGCACCTAACATTATGAACTTCTTTTTACACCATCAAAAAATAATTAAAATCTATAACAGATAGAATTGGATCTGAGTTACAAATCCAACAAAGCATTGACTTTTGTCATCTGCTGGACAGATTTTAAAACCGTTTATTAAAAAAATGTGGTGGACTCACTGTTGTAAGATATTTGTTTTAGAAATGTTGTGGATGATTGATTTCTATATATCTGCAGATCAATGTTCACCGAACTCCTAGACGATGATTCCAATGTCTATAAATTGAGATTTCGTGTGAAAATTTTCATTTGGATCTGGAAATGGACCTGTTTAGATATCATCAGATCTGAAAAATGTTTATTGTTTGTGCCCAGAACCCACGTTTGTAAATTCTAAGACATAAATCCTAACTTTATCATCTCCATCTGCAATTGAGACTTTTACATGTAAAGTTCTCAATTGTAATGAGATAAAGTGCTTTAGAGTAAACTTTACGTCGACTGAGCTATTAGAGAATTTATTTGATTTGCTCAAGTCAGTTCTGATGCTCCCCCCATACGTGTAAGACGAGTTGGCCTGCACACATAATCCTGTATTTTATTCAAGGTGCAATCTCTAATAAACTTTGGAAACGAATGCTAATCCCCGGTATTTTTTATACTTTTATAAATCTCTTGAGGTAAATATATGTCAGAAGTGAACCCGTTCCTGCCGAACCAGACATTTATGTATACAGTTTTATCAGTTTACATCAGAAATGATCTAATTGCATCTAATTTGATCAAAAATAATAACAATCAAATATGTAGATCGGAACCGAAATATTCCCAACTTCATTTGATTCTTATAATATTGATGTGAAATGTACTATAAGACTCACACATTTTCAGTGGTTGTGTTGTGGTCAACTAATCTATATTATTTGACTTTATATTTCCTATTTCAGTACAAGTATTTTCAACCGTTTACGACGATTAATAGATTTGTTTTTTTGTTTTCTTTTGAAATTTTGCGAATTATATTCTATGGATTTTTCCATTTAATTTTTCGTTAAATTATCATTTCCTAATCTTAATATTTCAAATTCCATTTGTCGTCTCAAGTTTCCTTTAATGGCCTCTCGGCCACATTTCGTACCATAGCAATCAATTTCCATTAACCTTTGTTTCCTTTGTCTTAGATAGAATCTAAAACTGCTAAAATCTACACACTTGTCTATTTGCCATTATTTCAAAGCAATTTGCCCCCTTTCCTCCCCTTTCAACTCAATATTTCCCACACAAATTAATGTTTATTATTTAACGTCTCACAACAAACCGTTCATTACAAAATTTTATGGCTGACAATTACGGCACAGCCAGCAAAGCGGAGTTCATTTATCTTCAAAATATTTTCTATGAGTAATACTATATATTAAATAGTAAACTACTTTGCAATTATTTATTAACCTTTTGTGTGTGATCAAGTAACAACAGTATCCATTGATTGTAGATGCAAAAAAAAAAAGTCGAGTACTTGTAATATTCAATAATTTCTTGTTATGTTGCTATTATGAAAACGCAAAAAAAAGGCAACAACATTCACCAGGAACATTCACTTTTCTATTTCACCCAACGTCTACTAGCAGAAGTGTAATTTTAAAACAATTGAACGTTTGCAGATAACGAAAACGAATACTTGGTGTTTTTTGTTTTTATTTTTACTTATTACTTTCCCTTCAAAGAAAACAATTAAAAAAAAATTGTTTAGAAAACACTTGAGATATTGAAGTGATAGGAAATGTTGGAGTTATTTAATGTAATCCGGTGTATCGTCAATAAAATGAAGATGTCTCGTTAGAATTCTTCATAGGAAATATAAATGATCTACGCAAAATGAGCTGATGGAAAAATGTGCTAGATATCAAATCAATAATTTCCTAAGCCGGAAATGGGAAGACCATTTAAATCAACTGTTTTTCACTTTCACTGAAATGATACAAAAAATTATACTGAATAATTCTCAATATATGTAAATACTTGCAGCAATAAGCGAATTTCATCACACAAGAAAATAACCCTCTTAAACATATCACGAAACTGGTTATAAATTGTATTAAAAGGTCGCGGTGGTCTAGAGCTTGAAAATTTAGGGTATTTTTAGGAATTTTTTTTTTTTACAATAAAAAAAATGAAAAACGATATTTAGGTTTTTTATTTAACTTCTTTTACATACAAAAATGAAAAAAAATTAATTTTAATAATTTTAAAAATGCCGCTAAAGTTGACCCTCCCGAAAAATTATACCTAAGCGGTGTTGTCCATTTTGACCCTTCTAAGGGGTGTCCCAACAAGAACGCAAGATTTAAATGACTGATACAGCAATTGAATTGTTTCTCTGGCTGTATGACATGTGGCGCCGCCTTGTTGAAACCACATGCCCTCCTCATTCATTTCTTCAATTCTAGACACGAAAAAAATGGTTATCATTTCACGATACTGAACAGCATTGGCTGTTTGCGCTTGACATGACTCATTTTCATAAAAAAAAGGTCCAATGATTCCTTCAGCCCAAAATCCACACCACACAGTGACATGTTGAGGATGCATTTGCTTCTCGTGAATCACTCGAGGATTTTTCTCACCGCAAATGCGTCAATTCTGCCTATTGACGAAGCCATCAAGATGGAAATGGGCCTCGTCACTGAAGATGATTTTATCGGCAAAATCAGTTGTCTCATGTTGTCTTATCTGAAACACAAAAACCAAAAAATTATTAATCAGTAAGCCTACTAAAATAAAAAAAAAAATTTGACAAAATGGCGCGGTTTAGAATTTGACACTCTAAAAATCGGCGTTTTTTTCAGTTTTTTAATAAAAAAAAATACGAAATAATTGAAGTAATAATATGATTCTGGTACGGGTGATAGCCGTTGGTGTTGTGAACGGTTGAATAGTTTTTTTAACAACACCAGACCGAAAAAAGTAGTTTTGAGATAATTAACTTTAAAGTTTTGAGAGTGGATATTTTCAAAAATTTCAGAACTTTTTAATACCTACAGTTAATCAGCGATTCCAGCACCATACAGAACTCCTTCTGTTTCTTCGTATCCCAATGATTCTTTATACCTCTGATTTTTTTGCGCTGTTCGAGCTTTTTTTGAGTCATCAGTACTTCGACGGTTGGCTGCATATACTATCTATACTCTCTATATATGAAGAATCTGACTCTACCTGCTAAAACGGCTGTAGTATAGAAAATACTGGGAATATCCTTCCAAAAGTATACACAGTGACAGTATATTCTTAAAAGCCTATACTGTCCAAATATCAAAAATCGATTTTTTTGAAAATTCTAGACCACTGGGACTCTTTAACGACGTCACTGAGGAGTAATAAAACGTAAGGAAATGAGCCTCGTCAGAGAAAAGGATATTGTCAAAATTGGAAAATTGATTAAGCATTTCATTAGCAAGTGCGAGCCTTGCTATGAAGTCAGACTCTTTCAATTCTTGTGTTAATTGCAGCTTATATGGATGCAGTTTAAGATCCAATGTTAAAATTCATTGCAAACTTCGTCGCGATAATTGTAAGACAGACGATCTCTTGCGAGTCGACATTTGTGGATTTCCTCGTACTGACTCCATAACTCTCTCAACATTGTCTTCGGTCCAAGATGTTCTTGGGCGACCATTTGCTTGTGGTTTAAATGTTGAACCGGTCTCTTCAAAACGCTTCATCCATATTTTAATTAAATTAGCACTCGGAGCTTCACTAATTCGCCGCAGTCCATATTCAGCACAATATAGTCGCCTAGTAGCAATATATGAACGAGAGTTCCGGCAGCAATCTCTGGCAGAGGAATAATTGGTCTTTTTTTTTTCGAAAATGCGCGGGGCCAAAACGTCACGGTTAATACGGAACGCTATGTTGAGATGTTGGACGGATTTTTGGCTCCAGAAATTGAAAGTTCAAGAATAGTGAATTCCAGAACTTGGTTCCAACAAGATGGAGCTACCTGTCACACATCAAATGACTCCATGGCGGTGGTGAAGCAGATGTTCCCTGGCAGACTGATTTCGAAAAGAGGTGATATCCCATGGCCCCCACGTAGTCCAGACTTGACGCCTCTTGACTTTTTTTTGTGGGGATACCTCAAACACAAATCTACAGTAATAATCCAAGAAACATCGTTCAGCTCAAGAAGAATATCCGTGGTGAAATGGCAGCCATTACACCAGTATTACTGAAGAAAATTTTCAATAATTTTCGTTTGCGGTCAGAGGAGTGCCGTCGTAGAGAGGGTCACTATTTAGATGATGTTATTTTTAAAAAATAAACTTCATTTATTACTCTACAATTCCTTAGATTTATTTTAACCATATTTTTTGTATTTATTTTTTAATCTATTTTTTTAAATATGCACGTTCTATTGCGCCACCCTGTACTTCGAAATTTTACAACATTGTGTTGAAGGGGACAATGCTGGATAATGAGTTTTGTTGTATGTCCTTTTCTATTCATAGGCATAGTTCCATCAGACGCAAATTCTAGAGCACATATTTTTATGAAGACAATTTCATGTAACGCAAATTCACCCTCTCTAAGACAAATCGGTCTAATAGCTAATAAAGTCCATCACATTAACAATTCGAATAGCAATCGACAGATTACAGCGCCACATAAAGCCCCATAAATAATCTAATGTAATTCATTGTTGCACATTTTCGTTGGCTACAGTCAAATTGATAATTTATTACAAAACAAGAAAAATCGTAAATTGAACAGCAGTCGTTTGAAAAGCAAATGTGCAACACATTCCAGTAAATCTAAGAGAACAAGCAAGCAGACAGGCAGACAAATCCATAACAAAGATTTGCTATAGAAATTACCAATATTTTAATTGTTTTTTTTTGGTTATTTTTTTTTTTTTCAATAAAATTAATCACTATGGGATACAGAGCGACGAAGCGAAACTGCGATACTCAAGCAATTGATCATTTGAAAATTAATCAATTTTGTTTGCCAACATTATTAACTATAAATGGAAAGTTTTTTAAACATGTTTTCTTCCATATTTGTTGTCAAATATTTATTTATTTCCTATCAGTAGTATATTTCAAAACAATTTCGTAAAAACTCGAGAAACGTATATTAAATGAATCCGGTCCTTCGCTCAATCTCCCCTCAGTCGCTCCCGAACTTACACAATTTTGCGAAACAATTCAAGGCTACATATTGTGGTAATATCATTGCGGTTGTATCCAATATTCCCAGCCATGTACAGCGTCATGTACTAACAATTTGTATTTATGTCAAATTCCAAACACATTTCAAATCGTTTTAAATGTGTCACAGAATACTTAACAACAAAATCAATAGCAGTGTGACTATTAAGCAATAACCTACCTGCAATTGTACTTCGACCCATCAATTTTAAATTTTACTTTCAGTTTCAATTTTTTCCCCTTTTTGTTTATTTATGTTTTGTTTCCTCAAAAAACCTCCTCACGTGCCATTTGTTTTGGTATTTGAATACACAAACTTTATGTATATTTTACGTTACGATGTTTTTTAAATATTTCGTTCAAATTTGTTAATGTTTTTGTGTCGATTGATTGAATACACATTCAATTGTTCACAAGTTTTTCTTATTTTTTCTTTTGTTACATTCATCAAGTGGTTGAAACAACAAATGCCAAAAAAAAAACGCTGTGGTGGCAAACCTATTTAAAGGTGTGGAAGTATTTTGATAAATGGTTAATGCAGTATTATGAAGAAATATGCAAATTATTTAACTTCCGCATTTTTGTAGAACTATTTTGACTGGCGTTGAAACTGCAACATCATCAGTAAGAATTTACGTAAGCGATGATATCATTAGAGCTCAAACAGACAGTACACGGTATTAATAATATCGTTGGGTTTTTATTCGATCGTCCTTGATTTAGCGTCCAGTGTAAAACACTAGGATGGTCGTATCGTCGTATACGAAATCGGATCGACTCAGTGTACTTGTTTGTTTCCTGTGTTTAACAAAGTGAGATCGATCCACATTGATACCCTTAGATTCGATCAAGTACGATGGCGTTTAAAGAAATCATCTGTAGGATTTGACGATTCCCCACAGCCATCACAACGCAACCGGTATTACATATAAATAGCTTTGCTAATAGGCTATCAATAACTACAGTTTTGTTGTTCTTAGACCGCAATATTATATTCCAATTCTGACCTGTTTTGAATCTGTGGAAAACATTTCCTTTGAGGTAATTTATTCATTATATTGCTCCCTAGCAACTTTTAGGACTACTGTCTATATCTGTAGTACATTTTGCGGGTTCGTGACCACATACGAGGTGTTTTAAAAAAATAAGGTAAATTTTCATTTTTCCCAAAAAAATATTTATTGATTCATCACCTTCTATTTTATATCCTTCAAAGTAGTCCCTGTCAGATATAATACACTTGTGCCAACGTTTTTTCCAATCCTCGAAGCAGTTCGGATATGAACTTTTTGGTATGTCCTTGAGCTCTCTTAGCGATTCAGTTTTTATCTCCTCAATCGTAGCAAAATTCCGTCCTTTCATGGGTCTCTTCAATCTTGGGAACAGGAAAAAACCGCTGGAGGCCAAATCTAGTGAATACAGTGGCTGAGGCATGATAACGGTATTGTTTTTGGCCAAATAATCTGTCACAAGCAAAGATGAGTGAGCAGGTGCATTATCATGATGCAACAGCCGTGAATTTTCTTTTCCACAATTCCGGCCGTTTTTTCGTATTGCTTCGCGCAAACGGGACGATTGGGCTTTGGTTTCGATGTCATAACCACATACCCATGATTCGTCACCAGTTATGACCCTTTTAAGCATATCTGAATCATCGTTGACGTCATTCAACAATTCCTGAGCGAAGCACATGCAACGTTGTTTATGGTCAAAATTCAGCAATTTTGAAACGAACTTCGCTACCACACGCTTCATGCCCAAAATTGCCGAAAAGATTGCATGGCGTGAGCCGATCGATATGCTGACATCCTCAGCAACTTCTCTAATTGTGATTCAACGATTCTCCATAAGAATTTTCTTCACTTGGTTGTTGATGTGCTGGGGCGTCCAGAGCGAACATCGTCATTTGCATCTTCTCGACTTTCTGTGAAAAGCTTGTACCACTAGTAAACATTTTTTTGACTCACAGTACTCTCACCGTATGCCACAGTCAACATTTTAAGTGTTTTTGAACACTTAATTCAATTTTTTACACAAAATTTGATGCAACTTCTTTGATACATCTTTTCCATTGGAGAAAGCAGCCGAACATGCAAAACACTTGTCTCATTTGAGTCTCTCACAAACAAACTAAACGTGCTATATGGATAAAACCGTCAACATATCTTCGAGACGAGTGTACCAACATAAAAAAAAAGAATAATCGAAAGTCGAATGTCCGTTGCCCTTGAAATTTGAAAATTCACCTTATTTTTTTAACACACCTCATAGATTATATTTACAGGAGGACAATACCCGCATCACTAATTTTATTTTTGACTGTTGACAGAGTTTTTTACATTTTCTGTCTCTCGTTTCTTCAAAAAGCAGTTTCTGCCACCTAATAAGGAGTTCCACTCTCCTCCCTCCTCTTCCCTTCATAACACTTTCCCACAACAATCGTTACGATCGCCTTAACTATTGTCATCTATGTGACTTTAGAATAGTCACAAGCTATATGCAGAAATTTTGTTATCACCCTATCTACCAAGAGAAACCCTCGTAAAATGTGATAGTTGGCGAAAAATATATATGTTTGGCAGAATTTTACCCTATGCTAACAATGTTATCTCGTGTCTCATTGAGGTTAAAGATAAGAAAAACAAAAACTTTTTACACAAAAAAAAAAAAACAATCTTTCCTTCCAAGAATGGAATAATTCCCTAGAATGGAATAATTATTGGCGAAGTTTAATTCCATCCATTTTTATCATTTTCCCCGAAGGAATGAGATGGCAATAATTTAACATAGAGATGTGTTTCATGACTTTCCATGACGACTGATTAATATTCTTTCTTTCTTGGAAATATTTTTAACGAAGTTTAATAACATCCATCATGAAATCATAAAGACTTTCCATGACTATTGAAAAATGTTCTTTCGTTTCGAAATCTGAATCTTTCGTCCCAGAATGGAAATATTATTGACGAAGAAGAAGATAGTTGGGAAGAAATGTATGATTGGCAGAGTCTTACCCCATACTAATAATGTTATCCCGTGTCTCATTGAGGGTAAAGATAAGAAAAACACAAAATTTTTTGCATGAAAAAAAACAATCATTCCTTCCAAAATCTGAATCTTTCATGCTAGAATGGAATAATTATTGGCGAAGTTTAATTTCATCTATTTTTATAATTTTCCCCGAAGGAATGAAACGACAAAAATTTAACATAGAGATGGGTTTCATAACTTTTTCATGCCTACTGAACGATATCCGTCCATCTTTTAAACTGGCTGGTAGACATGACAACTGCCATAACTTGTTACGTAAATTCTTAAACTTGGTACAGTATAATATTTAGCAAAATCGCAGCCGGCGATTGTAAATGGGCCACATAGAATTACCCCTTCTGGTACGTCGAATACAAATTAATCGATTTCCGGGAACTCAAATCGTTTCTTGTAATTATTACTCATTCTTAGACTGCAGTAACTCAAATTTTTGCCTATCGTATTAGTTGATAATGCTTTAAAAAAATAAACCGATGGATTTGGTTATCGAGGTGTTTGGTTATCCTTCTGGTACCTCATATGCGAATGATTGATTTAACCCTTATTTTTAGGTCTCATTTAATTGCACCACATTTAGCCAAGTACACATTGAGCGTTTGCCAAAATGCACCTTGCACCTCCCACATCTTTGGGCAAACGAAGAACGGATAAACATCGTTTACTAGGGATTTTCCCAGTTCCTGATGAAGTAAGAACAGCATTTCATTTCATATCTACCTATACATTGTAGCATGCTTAGATTGCTTCAGTCATGCTAGCGTTTAGCCAAATCATATATACGCAATTTTGGCTCCCCATAACTAAGACAAGTTAAATGAGCCAAGATGTCGCTGCAGCCTTCTCAAGCATTTAACTGGAAGATGTTACTGCAGCCTTCTCAAGCATTTAACTGCAAGATGTTACTGCAGCCTTCTCAAGCATTGAAATGGAGTCAGTTCTTAGAGTCTGCGGGAGAGAGAGAGATAGTCCAAAACCATATTATTAGATAATAAATTCATTTGCTTCCCTTAAATGAGATATAGGAGAACATTTCGCATTCATTCGGCGGTTAATGCTTAATAATTTCTCCGAGCGTTACTTTGGGAATCCTTTACTACACTTGCGGATTCTTCAACTACTCGAAATGTTTGTCGGTGCATCGATATGATGGCCGCCAAAATGAGAAAATTGACCATCTCATCGAGGTTTGAACTCTAGGATCATAAGAATGATAGTCGAGTGTACTAACCATAGCGTCAGCCACTATATCTTGTATTATTTTAATCTAAATTATTGGCATCACTCAGGCCTTTATGACAGCAACAAAATGCAATTGCTGTTTGTATAGTCGAGATTATGAATCCTTAGAAATTTTTTGGCTATTTCGAACATCTGTTTGACAAGCTTTTATTGGACTAGCCTACTGCGCGTCCACTCGAAGTGTTTCTCAGGTGACGTCTCATTAAGGTGACGGTTACTAAGAAAGAAGGTTGAATAGTGTTTAGAAACCATAATCATATGCATGACAGTAACGTATACTAATCATTTCGCCATGGTCGGCCGCAATAGACTTTTCTGATTTGAACAAACAGTATCACTTCGGTAAATTTGATAACAACAGTTCATTCAGATATCCTATTATTTACTATCGAAATTTTATATAACACAGATTATCATCACCTTTTTTGGTTCAGTTAATAGTTTCCAACACAATCTGACGGTAAATTGTGTGGTCTTAGCGTCATTTATTACCTTAATTAATTAAGATAGACATTGATTAGGTGTTGTTCCTACTACTTCTTAGTTGCTATTGAAATGTTACGTATAAGATATCCTGAATTTAGGATTTAAATTGATTTAAATCGATTAATATACTGCTAAATACAGACGATACAACTTTTTACTAAATCTTAGCATCGATCCATATAAAAACGAGATTCTAGAGATTATTTTGTACTTTGTAAATAACTAGATTCACTACTTCTTAGTTGCTATTAAAATGTTGCATATAAGATATCCTGTCTATGGTGACATTCACTAAACCAGTTAAGCAGAATTGAAATTGAATGTTCAGTGTTCTTATAATATTTTGGATCCTTCTTTGATGATCGATTAGTCGTAAAGCAATGTTTAACGAGCACATAAAATTTTGTTTTTTTTTAATTATCGCCAAAAATTTACAAGTTTATCAGCTTTCAATTTTCATTAAGGACAAGTAAAATAAAATAATCTGTTAAAAACTGGATCCTAATGGGCAACAACGGTCCTAATGAGGTCATAACATGCTGTACGAAGTCACTTATTCAGCCTAAGCTTAAAGAAAAATGGTGGTGTCCTACGCACAGAATTTTTACTTGCAATTTTATTTATCCGTAGGCATTCGTCAGTAATTTTTGTAGGCATTTTTGTAGATAAATCTGCTCTTTGTGATGAAACATAGAAAGTTGAATAATTTGGCCGATTTCTCTACCTTTCCTGACTCCTTCAGAGCGCCCAATTCGCTTGTTTTTCTAGCAGCACTATTGCTTTTCTACGAACGTTAGTCGACCCAATTCAAATAGCCAAATAAAGTAAAAAAAAATCTTTTGCAAATTAAACTTTTAGGAAAAAATGTTTAGTAATTTAGATGTTTGGCTAGGATATACTGCTAAAAACAAACGATACAATTTTTTACTAAACCTTAGCATCGATCCATATAAAAACGAGATTGTAGCACCCTATAACTTTAGATAAATTTAATTATTTATTTTGTACTTTGTAAATAACTAAATCTATTTACATTTTGAAAAGGTCAATTAAAATTATTAACCATCTTATCCTATTTACATCATATTTAGTCATAATAACTGCTTCACTTTGTTTAAAATAGATATCGTTACAGAACCACACATTTCGTGGCGAATGGTCAAACAAAAGACTTAAGCAACAAACTTTTGTATTATGCAGTTAACAGTGCCGTCACTACTACCACAACTACATTTGTAATCTCAATCAAAACGCAAATATTACTAAGCCATTAATAATCATAATATTTGCTTTTTTCCACAATGCTTATGCAATATCGCATAGAAACCAAAACTAATAACAATGATTTTGGAAAAATCAAATCAATTTCTTATTTCCATTTCCCATTTTTGTGGAATACAATTGAATAAATATCAGGTTACTTCAAAAGAGTTGGCTACAAATGAAAATCCAGCTTATTTTTGCAAAGTGTATTGAGTCTTGAGCTTAGTAAGCAAATCTACACTATTATTTTGGCACAATGGCCAGAGGTTTTGGAAAAATCTCTTAAGTGATTTGAATCACATCGAATTTAAAGTTTTGGTCTATGGAAAATCATTACTTCTGCATACAACTGTTATTGAAGGCATTAACAGAAACCATAAAGTGATTATTGAGTAGATTGCACTAAATGTAAATCATTATCATCAAAAAAATATTTTAAATATTAACTAACTGTTGAATATAGCGAATGTATGATGCAATTGCTGCTCCAAATTTGGTTTCTCCACTCGACAACACAAGAAGAAGAAAAAAAAAAAAAATGGGTGCAGTTCAAAAGTTATATATTGTTTTCAGAGGAGATCGATGTAATTATGAATTTTTGTGGTGTGGCGTTGTCTGTGCTTTCAAATTGCTAGCATTCGTTGAAGGCGTTTAACTTTGTTGCCAGTTTTGGGAAATATTCTAAAAATGGTTTATTGTCTGTCTGCCTGCCTGTCTATGGGCTGTGAAGGAGGTTTCTTTGTTCAAAGGGAGCGGGGTTATGATTTATGTGCATCATAGTGACACCGTTTTTATTTTGCTAAAAAAAAACAACATCACAGCAATTAATTGGCATTTAACCAACATTTTTTGACATTGCAACGAAATGTTGCGAAATAGTTGTAGGCAAAATGTGCTGAAAACATAACAGTTTTGTTCGGTGCGCAAATAGAAAAAGAGCAGCATTGCACTGCTTTAGTGTGTTGAATCAGCTATGTATCGTAATGTATGGCATATGTGGAATATACTATCAAAGTTACTTTATAGTTCAAAGTAGACGCCGTCTCTGAAAAGAAACAAAAATCGTTTCCATTTGGAATACCGAATTCCACCAAATTCCGTAACCGATAACTCTAAACGATAACATTTAAAGAAGACATTATTGCGATTAGCTTACATCTGCAGAGCAATACATCAAGTGCCATATAGACCGTAGTTTAAAATATGTCTCAATGCTTGTGTTAATGTATAAACTAATGAACTTTGTATCTTAAGTATTCTAATTTCTATGGCCAATTCTGTAGAAAAAAAAGCTTTCACCTCAGCATTCTAGCATTGACCTTTTACCCGATGATATTGTCACCTTGTGATGAAGAAATTAGTTGAGAGATAGTACTCAATCTCTAGCAGCTCGCGAAACATCATTTTCATTTTGGCATAATAAGAAAATAGAACTTGCTATTTACTGTTCCTTAAACTCTTCGCCAACTAAAGGTACGCATTTAGCTCAATCTTGCAAAACTATTACTGATTACCAGCCTCCGCATACACAGCTTGTATGTGACTATTAAAGAAATTAAATCTGTCTATATCACTAAAATTGAGTTGCGTGCAAAAATTACATAGTTGCAGAATGACAGCATTGAATTTCTGATAATACTATCGTTCTTGTAGAAAAGTGTTTGGAGACTTATTCGCCACCTGTCGCACATAAATTGCATTATTCGAAGGTTTCTTTTTTTTCGAGCATCATGATGAATATTTCCAAATATATGGTAGATATTATTAAGGTCTATATCAACAACTAAAACTACATTAAAATTCGATTATTCAATATGCAAATTGCATATTCCCATATCAAGGAGAACCTTAGCAAACAACTGCATGACATCCTATCTTGGATGATTCCATTGGTTTTACATGCAATGATTTCAGTCAAATCAATACTTCATTTTCGTTGAAAATTATGGCGTAAACTACACCTTGGTATTAATTCAGATAGAAAGATTTGTCCACTTTCTGTGATTGTCATAAACTTGTTAACACAGACAGTCTTCTATTGATAAACGGTCGTGAAAGGATCATTTGAAGGTATAGAATTTGTTGCAAAAACCTACTGCTCTTTTGGCTCTCAAATGTTGCAGTTAGCAAATACAATATGCAAGATGCATAGTATCATCTTCTTTTTAGGTGGCGACTGCAATAGGCATCCTTATCTATTATACGCCGCCCGTAGAAAATAATTCCAAAACTTCGATCTTCTGCGCTTCTTCTTCAATTCGTTACACCAAGTTTCGATAGTATTTTAAAAGCCTGGTCTTTCCAACGAAGGTGTGGTCGCCCTCTTCTGCGCCGTCCATCGAGTTTGTTGTCGAAAACCGTCCGTGCCGGAGCATTTGGGTCCATCCGCACAACATGACCCAGCCAACACAATCGCTGTATATTAATGCGTTTGGCCACGCCGATGTCGGCATGTAGCTCATACAGCTCATTGTTTATGCGACGTCGATACTCTCCGTTAACGATGATGGGTCCATATATTTTCGGGAGTATTTTCCTCCCGAAAACTGATTCATCCGCTTGCGGCATAACCCAGGAATTTGCGCCATATAACAAGATAGGTAGAACCAATGTCTGGTACAGTCGGATTTTTGTTTGTCGATAGAGGGTTTTATCATTGAATCGCTTGCTTAGCCCATAGTAAGATCTGTTAGCAAGCAATATTCTCTTCTTTATGCCCATGCTGACATCATTCGCTTTGTTTACAGCGGAACCAAAGTAGATTAATTCTTCCACCACCTCAAAATTGTAGTTTCCAACGTTCGCACAGCGTCCCAAACGAGTAGACTCTGTTCGTTAAAATCAATAACTTTGTTTTGTTCTCGTTTACCACAACACCCATTTTCACTGCTTCTTTCTCAATGCTTGAGAAGGCTGCAGTAACATCTCGCAGTTTTCGGCCAATAATGTCTATGTCATTGCGAATAACATATGACTTTTGCTAAAGATGATACCAGTCGCGTTAACTGCAGCTTTGCTCATAATCATCTCCAACAGCATGTTGAAGAGGTCACACTATGTATGGAAGTACAAAATATTCCTAATTTTAAGACAAGAGAATTTTCAAATAACCGCCACTTTCGACCTTGCGAATCAGAATCGATAATATTGCAGAATAAATTATGGTTTTTCATTACGGCCTCAATCAAATGAGAAGACTGCTTCTTCTATATTACATCGATAACTCATAAACATATCGAAACTTTGAATTGCAACCTTCGGTTACAGCAGTAATTAAAAATTTTCTAATTCATTTCTCAAAAATAATGTATTTTGTAACATTTTAGGTGATTTTCTCAAAACAATTTATGGCACCAAAACTGAGATTTTATTTCAATAAGCCATAAATGTGAGACATATAAAACATATCATAATTATTTCTTAATTTCACAAAATTATTAAATATATTTTTAGGATTAGTAGATTTGAAATATTTCGGCTATATATTTCCCTAATCGGCTTACGGTACAGAGATTAGGTAAACGCCTTCAAAATATTTGTTGGACACAAATACCTTAATAATTCTGCAAAATACTCTAGTCAACTGAAATAACGTTTAGAGCCATTAATGAAAGATTTTACTTTCATTTCATGTTCATGTCATAATCACGGAAAAACGATATATCTCTCTTCTAATTTGCAGCACTTCACTCTTACTACAAATTTCCATCATATTATAGAATAAAAATGCTATACAAAATGTAAAATAATAAAATTTTGGTTTGATCGATTGACCACTAACTTAAGTGATATATCCGCCTCTCGTATTTATACAATTTGTTGGAATAAAGAGTTCAGTGATCCCATAAACTCGCTTTTTAATCGGTCTATTCCACTAGACATTATTTCTTACTTTTTGGTAATGCAAATGAATCAACACATAAATAATCCAATAACACATACGATATATATTTTGTATCTGTTTATGTGTCTATTTTATTAATTTATTTCCCATTTATTTGTGCTACCATAGATTACCACATATTTGTTGAAAAAACAACCAACGTCAAACAGATCATGTCAGGTTTCATGATCTATTAGACAATGTCAGCATGACATGTGTACATGCCCTGAAGCCAATACACCATTTCTTTGGTGATCTTTGCTACATTTGATTTCAAATTAATTAAAGCCAAAAAGTGGGTGTTTCCTTGTGGAATCCTATTCCAAAATGAAGTTGATAAAATGTCGACAAAATGTGTTAACAGCAATAGTTTTTGTAACAAACGTGCTCTGCTCGATGACATAAGTTGACATTATCGTGTTGTTGATATTTCAAATTTAAAGTGATTGCCTGTTCTCCACACCTCTAGATTAATTTCAATTCTGTTAATGTAAAAACAACAACAAAAAAATAAAAATATAATGGTAACTCAGGGGTTGTGATTGATACTCATTTGATAATGCCAAACACGTTCGTTGCTTAAGTCGTTCATCTCTGTTTGTAAATTTCTACTACTTCGACATTATGAGAATTCTTTGCATGCGAGTTACTTTAATCTCAACACTGATCTATTTGTTTTCCGTTATCTCAAAAGAAGTCACTGAACTTTTAATGAAATTATTGAAATTATTTGAAAATTATCTGTATATTTTTATGGTTTTAATAAAAAACACTGATATTTAATTACAATCATTTGCCTTTGATGCAATTTTATTCGTTCAAATATTTGCATTACTATCTGTTTAATGATTGGTTTTATTGCTAAAATCTATGGTAATTAATTCTATTAGTATTTATTATCTGTAAGATCGCGAGAAATCAGGTATCATCTTCAATTTACAATTAATCCAACTTATACTCAATGGGGGGCATTGCTCTGCATGTTTTTTTTTTTTTCTTTCTTTAACGAGTAATTGATTTATTTGCCATTAATATCATGTAATAGTCGTTTTAATTGCCCACAACGGTGGCGATATGTATTGAAATGTTTTCGTCTAAGTCACTTAAGAAGCCGTCTAATCAGTTAGATTTAAAGCGTGAATAACACAAAACTAAGTGAATAAAGACATTAATATGCTGAACAAGTTTTATAAAAATAATAATGAGTGGGAATTCCCATCAAAAATTTAACTGCTAAGATTTTGCCGTTATTATGAGCTAAGTAATAAATTCTTTCAATATGAGGGGGTTCTTAACAAAAAATTAGAAGTAAGAGATCATTGGCTTTCTTAAAGTCAAGCAACGGATTATGTGTTTTAATTTATTAATTGATATCATTTCATGATGGCGTCTTTTACTTATTTAAGGGTAAACCATTTTTAACATTCTAGAAGTATGTACGAGTGACCAAAATCAAAATGTTTTTTTTTCAAATTTCGTGAGTTACGTATGTTTGATTTTCGCATTTTTTTCTGTTACCAAGTCTGTTATATATAGGTATGTCGACAATATCAGCCATTTTGGATTGTCAGTTTGTTTTTGACAGATAAAAAGGTTAGTCGTGTTTTGGTGTGCTCTTCGATTTTTTATTATTCGAAAAAATGGATCAAAGAAATTGTATTAAGTTTTGTGTAAAAAAATTAAATTAAATGTGCAGGGACATTTGAAATGTTGACTGTGGCGTTTAGCGAGTCTACTATGAGCAGAACACAAGTTCAATTGTGGTACAATCGGTTTAACGAAGGCCGAGAAGATGTCAATGACGATGCTCGTCCTGGTCGCCAGAGCACGTCAACAACCGATGAAAACATTGAAGCAGTGGAGAAAATGATTTTGGATAATCGTCGAATCACTATTAGAGAGATTGCACTATAAGAGAGGTTACGCATATTTTAGGCATGAAACGTGTGGCAACGAAGATTGTTCCAAAGTTGCTAAATTTTGAGCAAAAACAACGTCGCATGAACATCGCTCAGGAGCTGTTGAACGTCGTCAACGACGATCCAGATTTCCTCAAAAAGATCATAACTGGTGACGAATCATATGTGCATGGCTATGACATTGAAACCCAACCCCAATCGTCCCAAGGGAGGCGTCCAGAAGAGCCAACACCGAAAAAAGCACGTCAAGTTCGGTCAAAGGTTTTGCTCGCTGTTTTCTTCAATTGCAATGGCGTTGTGCATCATGATTCATTCTTGCCACAAGGTCGTACGGTCAATAAGGAATACTACCTTGAAGTTATGCACCGTTTACGCGAAGCAATTCGTCAGAAACGCACAGAATTGTGGAAAAACCAATCATGGATTTTGCACCATGATAACGCACCAGCTCACACATCGATGTTTGTGCGTGAGTCTTTGACCAAAAACAAAACCGCAAGCGTGCCTTAACCACCGTACTCACCGGACTTGGCCTCCGCTAACTTTTTCCTCTTCCCAAAACTGAAGACATCGATGAAAGGACAGCGTTTCCCTACGATTGAGGAAATAAAAGAAAAATCGAAACAAGAGCTGTTGCCGATACCAAAAAGCGCGTTTTAGAAGTATTTCGAGGATTAGAAGAAACGCTGGTACAAGTGTATTATATCTAAGGGGGACTACTTTAAGGGAAATAAAATAGAAATTGATGAATAAATAAATAATTTTTGAAAATAACGGTTATTTTTTTATCAAACCTCGTATACTAAAAAGCATGTTAGGACTATGTATTAGGGTTTGTGAAAAATTAGAAAGTAAAAAAATCAATACGGGGTATCTCAAAAATAAGTTTGTATTTGCTGTGCTTACTGCATGAACGCAACGACACCAAGGAGGGCGGAAAGTATGTCAATCACTAGACCTGCTCTTGAGAATTCACTCACTATGATACATTTCTTAGCAGTGGACAGCGCGTTATGTCAGCGAGAATTTTACAAAAACCTTAATTCAGAGACTATATTCGGGTTTTTTGCCACTTAAACGATGCGCTATGTATTCCTTTCATTTGAAAATAGATGAAATGTTTTGAAGAGACCAGTACAACATGGGGAAAATAAAAGCCGGGTAACCAAGGACATCAAGAATAACAGAAAACTCGGTGTGAAACAATTTCTTCATATTCTTCCGAACGTTCCTATCCAGAAGCGTATAAGTATTTTAAATGTACATAAATCATCATCACATCGTATTTTGACACAAAATAAATGAAATGTTTGAAGGTACCAGTACAATATCATTCTCCATTGAGCCACATGACTCTGTGGGCTGAACTACTTCAAAAATAAATAGTAAATACCTTGTTTATAATTTCTCATTATATGAAATTAAATGCATTTTTTATTAAATGGATCTTATATTGATAAATGTTTTATTTAATGTTGGCAATTATGTACGGAACACAATATCATATAAATGTCAGCCTCTGTTAGCCTCGCAAATGCGAGCCCTTTTGAGCACATTTTTCATTACATTCTCACACGCTTAACGCGGTATTTCATTAATTTCATCACGAGTATTTTATTTGAGTTGCTTAAGCGTTTCTGGTTTGTTTGCATAAACCTTGCTTTTCAAATATCATCACAAAAAGAAGTCCGGAGCAGTCAATTTAGGTGACCGTGGAGGCCAATCAACATCACCATTTCTCGAAACAACTTGTTGTGGAAAGAGGTCTCGCAGTAATTCCATTGTAATCCTGGCTGCATGCGATGTGACACCGTCTTGCTGATACCACGTATTAATCAAGCCTAAAGCATGCAGTTGTGGCGTTAAAAAGTTGTCAATCATATCACGATATAGCTCCCCATTGACAGTTGTCGTTACGCCGTTTTCGGTTTCAAAGAAGTAAGGTCAATGATTCCTCCTGACCAAATTGCGCACCAGACTGTCACTTTTAATGGATGCAAAAGTGACTGATGAATAATTTGAGTGTTTTCCATTGCCCAGAACCGACTATTCATATCCATTCAAATGAAAATGTGCCTCGTCACTCATTATGATTTTTTCATGAAAATCGGAATTGTCATGGGCGAGCTGTAACATCCTATTGGCGTAAATGGTCTTGTAGAAGAAGCTCTTGTGTCAACTGAATCTTAAATGGAAACAAATGCAAATCCTTGTGCAAAATTGTGGCCAAAGTTGTTCTTTGAAGACCAAGCTCCTGAGCACGGCGTCGAATTGAGGTTGATGAATTGTTTTGAACACTTTTTTGAGCAGCAGTAATGTTTTCAGCCGATTTTGCAGTACGTTATGGTCCATGCGTGGCCCTATGAGCTACAGACCCCCTTTCTTCGACATCATTCACTACACGATAAATAGTGCGTCTTGTTGGCACGTTGTTTCTCCCAAAAATTGCACATAACTTTCTCATCGTTACAGTAATCGATGATTGATTTTGATAAAATGTTTTAGCGATTAAAACACGTTGGTTTATCGAGTATTTTTCCATAATAAATTTGCCACGTCTCTATTTCACGACTACCAAATATGAACTGTCAAGACTAATGTTTACCAAAATGGCGGCAAAACAAGGTAGTATAACTTCCCGACGGACACCCTGTATTATGCAGGGTGTACGAATAAATATTATGACCACTGTATATTTTAAAAGAAACTGCTTTTGCCATCCTTACTTATCTTACATCGAACCAGTATAACTTTTTATGATAACATAGATGACAATCCTTGATATTGGGGATATGGGTTTTGCATGGCCGATTTCTTAGCTAAGCTTAGTTTAACATATTTTCATTGACAAATTGTTTCATTTGCGATAGTAGCTGATACCGTCATCTTCACAAATTTCATATCAATCAAAGAAATTGCAAAATTACCAACCATGTTTTTTTAATTTTTTATTGAACACCTTTGATAATCATGATGGCCGACTTGTTCACACTATGAGTTTACAAGAGTGTCGAAATGCTGACCAATCTAATGACATAATAGTATTAATACAGCCCGAATACAAGTTTAATTAATCGCATACAAATAATATTTACATCTTTTGCCTATTGCGAGCAACCACAAAAGTTGCACATTAATCTGTTGAAGAAACCGCTCATCCGACCGACTGCAATCAAATTGATGGCTGCTGTCAAAATTGAATAAACATTTTCAAAAACATGACACACAATTAGGGGGAGTCGCTCATGGGTAACACCTGGGAACACACTGTACGTTATCATAACACCTTAGTTCATTATCGCATTAAGGGGCGTTTTTTCAACTCTGCCTTGAAGTGCATAACACCCTGCCTATTTCTGTGTTTAAGGTTAGAGATCATTAAAACGCTAACAAAGATATTTTGTACTAATTTATGCGGATTTCTTTTAAAATATTCAAATGAAATTTAAAACTCCAACAAACGAAATACCCATTTCCATTGAAACAAAATGCTTCAATCATATCGTATTGCCATCATCAAATCACAGTGATTATAATGATCATTAATTTTCATTTACATTGAATGTATCGTAAGTTAACGATTAAGGTGTCATCCACCTGTTTTCTGAAAAGAGATTGCGCAACCTTTTACTTTATAGTTTTGAGCAGCGACAGCCGTTGCTGCCACAGATGTTGTTGCATCCATTGTTGTTTGCCATTTCATTTTATTCATCATATTCCGCACTGCAGACAACCACTGAGTATGTAAACTTGAGTCAAGGTCTTTGCCACACCAAAAAACAAAAAAAAAACTAAATCGTGTTATATCGTTTTTGGTGTGTCTCTGGCGTTTCTTCTCCTCTCTTCCTGTTACCATCTTCAGTTGTTTACATTTGGCTTAAACCGCTCGCTCTATGGCATTTTAAACAACATGTTTTGGGTTGTCTGGCGCTGGCCCACAACAACATGATCTACGAGTCTGCGCACACGCGAGATGCAAGAGCAACAACAAACATCTTGGAAGCATCACCACGCGCCCAATGTTGCCAGGTGGTGGGGCAAAAAATAAAAAGTCGTTACAAGAAAGGAGTGAAATTGTATACCCCCAGATTTGTCATGATTGTTGTTTGTTTTTTTTTTTTCTTTTTTTTTTTTTTTTGAAGGGGGGGATTTTAATGGAAAACTATAAAAAGATTTAACCAGGTTTTTATGTTGCATCAATGACTACCATAGGATTAGACAGCTTAAAAAAATTAAGACGGCTCAAGTTTAATGTCTCCCTCAGGCAACATTGGGATCTTTCTACTTTTTTGTTTTTTTGGCAGGAGGCATCCTTAGCCTTAATGTTTTCAACATCGTTATTGCTTACAATGTATAGATTTATCAAAGATTTTAACAGGTTTTGTGTTGTCATTGCAATGAGACTTTTATCTTAACGATATGACTTGTCTTATTGTAGTTGGAGAGACATCAACACAATGGGGGACTTTGCGACTGTTTTTGATATAAATGAATTACTTGAAATAATGGTGAAGTTTAATTGCTATACTGTATTAAAAATCTTTTCCTAGAAAGAGTATTTTACGGCCTCTTTCATAAGAATTATCTATGAACGTCATTTCACAATAACATATTAACTGTTAGTATAATAACCAACTGAAGCTATATATATAATATGTTATATAAAGGGTGTCCCAACAAGAACGCAAGATTTAAATTTGGCGCCATTCGAAGTATCATTGTCTGACATTTGAACAATTGTTATTGTTTGCTAGTAGAAGGTACGAGGTTAGTAAAAATGGAGCGCTACACGAATGAACAACGCAATCTCATTGTGAAATTGTTTTACCAAAAAGGTGAAAGTTTTACGGCTACAGTTCGCAAATTGCTATCAATTTGGGGTCACAATAATGCTCCAAAAGAGTCAACTGTAAAGAGATTAATAGATAAATTTGCCACAACTGGGTCTGTTAGTGATGTAAAGACAACAACGCGCCTTCGATAGACCGAAAATGTCGCAGCTGTACCTGATGATGTCGCTCAAACTCCATCCACCTCAATTCTACACCGAGTTCAGCAAATTGGTGTCTCCAAATCCACTATGCAGCGATTTTGGCAAAAGATTTGCATCTTCATGCATACAAAGTTCAATTGACTCAGGAACTGAAGCCGGCTGACCATGGACATCGAAGGGAGTTCGTTAATTGGGTATTGGAGAGACAACATGAAAATGCTAAATTTGCCGATAAAATCATCTTCAGTGACGAGGCCCATTTCCATCTTGATGGCTTCGTCAACAGGCAGAATTGTCGCATTTGGGGTGAGGAAAATCCTCGAGTGATTCACGAGAAGCAAATGCATCCTCAACGTGTCACTGTGTAGTGTGGATTTTGGGCTGGAGGAATCAATGGACCTTTTTTTATGAAAATGAGGTATGTCAAGCGCAAACAGTCAATGATGTTCGGTATCGTGAAATGATAACCAGTTTTTTCGTGCCTAGAATTGAAGAAATGAATATGGAGAGTATGTGGTTTCAATAAGACGGTGCCACATGTCATACAGCCAGAGAAACGATACAATTGCTGCATCAGTCATTTAAATCTTGCGTCCTTCTGGGAACACCCTTTACTAAGTTCGACTATCTGAACTGATACTAATACTGAGATTTTAGTTAAGTAAACTTACTTGCATATTCGTTCACTCAACATCGTTTTGCGTTAACGCAAAAAAGGGATATGACAAGAAGCATGGTACATTTTTTTCTCGGTAAAAAATACTCTGTACCGCTTGGTTCCTATGCTTCTTATCCAAAAAAAAAAAAAAAAGAAAAAAAAAATCAGAAACTCTGAATTTTGCAATAAAAGAAGCAAAATTATAACTTTCTGAAATCCTCTACTTAGATGAACTAGAGATTTGTTTTATATCAAAGGATTGCACATGTGGCGTCCTAAGAAACTTGGCAATGCGATTCGTTTCATTAGCAGAACAAAATTTACTAAATGCCTAATAAAAGATATGAATCTAGAAACATATGGGTTAAATTAGGTAGTCTGTATGGGAGCTACCAGAAATGGCGCGAAATGGCGGACTTTCTCAAGAAGTTTAAATTTTCACAAATCGACCAGCCAATAATCGGCCAGAGAGTGTGTTCCCGTTATCATTCCAATTACTTAGTTCACAAAACATATGATGCATTCCAAAGTTTATTAAATTCGCGACAACTGTTTGAATGTTAAGCTATGAATATATACGTAAAATCGATCACTTGTAGGCTTGTAGGCGTCATTGTTAACAAATCTTTTACCACCGAACCATTCAAACTTCCAAATAGAAAATAGTGCGAGGGAATTAAATCTCGTGAACAATTTGAACTTTAATCCATTAATTTTGCGCTTCACAATAGTGGATATGTGAACTGGAGCATTGTTTTGACGAAACAACACTTGTTGATGGTTTTTCCTTTCTGAAGATATTCGATTAAAATAATACCACACGCATCCCAAAAAAAACAGAAATCGCGATCTTGCCTGCAGATGGAACCGCCTTCGCCTTGTTTGGACACAATTCTCCCATTCCAGTCCATTGCTTTGACTGTTCCTTTGACTCAGGTGTGATATGGTGGACCCATGTCTCATCCATGGTTATAAAACGACGCAAAAATTCGGCTTTATTGCAATGAAACATCGCCAAACACTTTACTGAAACATCTTCACGACGCTGTTTTTTGCAAAAAGCAACGCCCATTTTGCGCACAGCTCTTTTTGGCATTTCTATCATTTCAGGCAGCTCATGCATCTTCAACCGACGATCATCCAATACCATTTTCTGGATTTTCTTAACCATGTCTGGTCGACCACTACGGTGTTCGTTTTGGCAGCTCGTACGGCCTTGTTTAAACTCTGCTACCCAATATTTTACAGTCGTAAATGAAGGAGCAGACTCACCCAAAGTAGAATCTAGCTCGGCTTTAATATTGGTTGGACTGAGACCTTTCAAAGTGGAAATATTGAATTACATAACGATAACCAATTTTTTTCATGTTAACAAATTCAATGAGATCGTTTGTATTAGATGGCTCAAATAAAAGTACTAAACAATGTGGCGCCTTGAAACTTAAAATCTAGGTTTTATAAGGTTGATACTTTTCACTTAATACATTTTTTCAAACTGTTGGTACCATCTGCACGTCATTGCTTTGGGACCGCCGTCGTTTATGTGAATGAACAGGAATCTAGGCTACTGTAACCTATGATAAGAACCTAATATATTGATTAAATCGTTGATTGGTATGGGAGCTTCCAGGAAGAGCGTGATTAATCGGTCGATACGCTTTTTCAAATTCTACCAAACGTTCTAAACTTGATAAAAGTTACGACAGTCTACTTGCGAGGAGTTACATGGAATAAATTGAAATGGCTACGAATTGACTAACTATTATACTTGGTCAGTCCCCTTCAAAAGTTTCCTAAAGATTTACGGCTTTTATCATAGCTACCAAGCAATCAGACATACTGACATCGCTTAACCGACTTTGACTTTTGAAAATTGTTTTAATTTTTTTTAAGTTTTTATTGCGTTTTATACATTGACACTTAAGAAGTGAGAATTTTAATCATATTTAAAGCTTTAGATGGATAATATATAAGTATTTCAAGACATATAATTTGATTTACGAATTCATACGAATTAGTCAACACCATTAACTTTATTTTTTGCTATTAGATTCAATTGCTTTAGAATACAATTTTAAAACTTATCATTATTAGTGTAACCAAAATGGTGAGTTTGTATGGCCAGTGACAGTATAACCCTTTTCTTAGGCCCAATTTTGTATTAGCAAGTTATTCATTTTGTGAAACAATTCTATTTTTCAAGTTCTAAAAGTATCAGTGATTCTCTTCTGAACATTTTCTATCCATTACTAAGTCAAACATTTTTGGGTATATTTTTTCATGTACAAGAGTCATCTGTAAGTAATTGTTTGCATGTGAATAATATTATTATAATAAGTACTGAAGCTAGTGACCGACCGTGGCGCGATGTTTAGTACACGTGCCTATCGTTTGCATGATCGTGAGTTCAAACCAGCATCTGCCAATATTTGAGCAACGACCACCTCGATGTGTCTGACGAACGCTTCGAGTAATCAAGTAATCGACTGTATATCCTGTTCAGTGAGTCTAAAAATGGAATGCGTGTAAGCTCATTGAATGTGAGAAGCCGTCCCATGTCTCATTCATGAGATGTAAAGGAATATTTTTTAACTAGTAAAAAACAATGAAAAGGGCTGTTTTATGAAAAAAAAAATCTAAATCCAAATTTATCGGAAAAATGCTAAATTGGCAACACTGGTCATGACACACATGGTCAAAATATATTTTGTGGCTTTGTTTGCTTCTTTCATATATATTCTAGCACTCCTTTGAATGAAGGCATGTATCAAAATTCAGAAGGAATTTAAATATATCGTATTGGTGTTTTTGAATTGAAAACAGCTGAACAGCAAAGTCCAACCACACTCCTATTGAAATGTTTGAAAGTGTTTCAAAACAGCCCAATATAAAGTATCCTGTGGCACTTACCGCGGCACAAACTATTGCTGATGCTCTCTTTCGTTTAAAAAACTGTCAGTTAATTTTCACTCAAACCATACACGATGGTTTTGCTTGTTTACATATTACTTACCCGTAAACGTTTTTTCATCAGTAGAGACTACATTTCCAAGGTCGGCACCAACGTGGCAGCATTTTAACACCTTTGCTCTTGCTAAGCCAACTTCCTGTACAGAGATTGAATCTTGTATTTTTGGTCTTTTACCGGGTTATAATTGTAGTTCATTTTGTAACATGCAGTCTATGCTACAAGCAAACACATTTCAGATACATTTCTTGCGACGACGTAGATGCTGAATCTTGCATTTTTGTATTTTACAGGGCAACAATTGCAGTTAATTTTTTAATGTGCGCCATATGCTACCAGCAGATACATTGACATTTTTCGCCAATTGAACTGCGTTTTGGCTTGGATTACGTTGAATTCCGGCCTCTACGATTCGAATCATTTTGGGCGACATTGCGCTTTCATGGCGTTTTTTTATGGTACCAGTATCCGTTGCATAAAAATGTTGTTCACATATAAATGTCGTAGCTAATCAACAATAAGTGATTGCGATTTTCCTGCCGAATTCACAACAATAACACTGTTACGTTTGACTTCCATTTCTATAATATTTTTTGGCTACGAAGCAAACCGATTCTGTAGGCTTGTAAAATACATGGATGGACTGGCGCTTGTGAAAAAATGAGCGCGCTGTCTTCAGCTGTTTGATTGCTATTGCAGTAAATTTGGCAACACTTCGAACGCTCATTCCTGTTTATTTTTGTCAATGAAGACTAACTTGTCGCGTATCGACTATTCATCCTGAGGTCCAGGGAGCCGTCATAAATGAATCAATTTTTTTTTTACAGAAAAGAAGTCATGACATGACCCGAGCCGTCACAAATGAGTCAATCATTTTTACACAAAAGAAGTCATGACATGACCCCTAATATTTTCATCGACACCACTGAAGGTTTCCGTATAAGCTCTAGGAAGTTGTATTAAGTTTTAATGTATTTTCCTCCTAAATCTCCTACTGTGCATCAACAAGCTATACCTGCTGATGTGCTACGTCTCAAAATATTTCTCAAAGCACTACTAATGTTAAAAAAATATGAATACCCATTATCAACCTAATGTGTTTACATGTCTGGTGCTTATTTAGTTGTTCACGCGTTTGTAACGCAACTTGTTGAATGTTTTCTGTTTCGACTGTCTGCTACAGACATAATAAAAAATTGCAGAAAGCTACCAGCGCTATTGTGAATAGACGAGTGATTTTCTATAGGATTGTTTATTCTAAAACCAGTAAGATTGAATAAAATCGCAGGGAAATTAATTTGTTTAACGCCCTGAAAATGTTGCTGGAATATACGCTTTGTTCAAAGCATTTCAAGGAAGGTCAAATGTTACGCAATTCATGCACACTGTGACCTCTTGTTGCCAAATTTTGGGAAGTTTTTTAAATAAACGAAAGATGAAGACATTAAATGAGTTCAAACTAATTTTTGTTAAACTCACTGGACAATAAAATTTAAGGGCAAATCCCATGCTAAGTTTAAGAAGTTTTTACTGGGCAATTATAAATCTAAAGTGATGGTAACTGATATCAATTAAAATGAATAAAATGACCAAGAACTAACCTAACCTGATTGAATGATCTTCCTTTCCCCGTTAATAACTATCACAAACGTATAAACGATTTGTAATTGGAACGACAATTATACAGAATTACACAGATAATTATAGCAATATAAAAGGTTCCCCGTGACATTTAAAGAGAAGAAGCAAAAATGATTCATATCATGATTATAAATATTTTAGTTGTATTAGACAATTTGTAGTTGTAGTATAAATATTTTAATTATATTTAGTTGTAGTCCATTAATTCGCTTTAGTTACAATATTTCAATTTATATTATAACGACAAGCGGAACAGACATCACAGTTCGGAAAGATCAATTGAACTAAACAAAGCAATATATTGAAATTAATTAATTTGGCCGAATATATTGAAATTAATTAATTTGTTAATAGATTATGCACATATCAGGGGCAAAATGTACAAATAACAGAGATGGACATTTTTATGTAAAATAGCAGAAAATGGCGAAAAACCGTGGCGAAATATGGCGTTTTAATTTGAAATTGTGAAATATGTATTTTGAAATGCGTATTTTTCTCATATTCCAATTTTTAGATGAAAGTTGCGCAAAAGTGGCGACTATGATTATAAAGGCTTCATACGGTCGATTGACAAAAAAAAAAATAGGACTACTCGATTACTACAAATATCTCTTAAGGTATATTTTTCACCAGCAAAATCATTCGGCAGAGACAGCAAAATGTAGCAATCACTTGGAGGCAGATCTGAGCTATGACGCCGATGTATAAGAACCTTCCAACCAACTTCGCGCAGTTTCAATGGCATTGGCCTGGCATTGTTCTAATGGAACACAATTCCACTCCTATTTACCAAACCTGGACACTTCTGGGCTATTATTTATTTTAGGCGGTTCAGTCGTTGACAATACAAGTCCAAAGCTCTGGCTGTAGAAGGGTTGCTCATAATAGACTATTCGCTGCTAATCCCATCAAACATTAATCAGAGCCTTCCTGAAAGTCAATCCCGCCTTGGCCTCCATTTGCATCGGCTTACCACAATTCAACCATGTCTGTTTTCAACTGCCGTTGCCGTAAATAACCCTCATTTTACCACCAGTCACCATCCACTTCAGAAATGGATAGATTTTGTTGCGGTTAAGCAGCTATTCGCGTATGGAAACTGCATTTCGTTTTTTTTTTTTTTTTGGCGTTAACTTTCCAAACGTTGAACTGTTTTCGTATCCAGCCTTATTCAAGTGGTTCCAAAGGGTTTTAATGCAACGTTTCCTGTTCCTGGACAATCGAGACAATGCTTACATGACAGTTGGACTTGACGATTTCCATTATTCCATCGATGTTTTTATCCTTCCAGAGCGTAGTGCATCTCTGACATTAAAACCACCAGAACGGGATCGACGAAACCTGAATTGTGCGAAATTGGCTGTTATAGTATCACGATCATAAACACTGTGCACATTTCAGTCACCTGCCCTGTTTCACCTTTATCGAAGAAAAACTGTAAAACATTTTTCTCTTTTCTGGTGTCCATCTTTGACGCGCGCTAAAACAATACTAAGTCAAGCAATCACAAAAGTGTTTAAATACTGCTTTGAAAACGAAACCTTATGTTTCCAACGCCATCTAGTGTAACCTGATCGCACTTGTACAACGCGAAATACTGTTTACAAAACTATCCATTGAAAAAATTATGAATGTCTTTTTACTATACTTCATAGCACTTTTCATTTCAAACTATTTTCATGTTTGGAATTTTGGTGAGACCTTCATCAAAACCTACCTAACATCCTAATCAAAATTATACACATTATTGATTCTGATTCCGTTAATCGAATTTAAATGATATCAAATTTTTTTTTGTTCCATAAAGTTAAAACGAAAATACAAATAATTTTGATTTGGATTCATACACCTAAAACAGACTAAGAATCAATTTTGATTCTGATTCAGTTTATGAAACGTTTTTTCTTTATGTTTCAGACAAAACAGACAAAATTTTTCGATAATTATGAAAATTTTTTTAGCATCGCAAGCTTTAAAATAAATCATTCGCGGCCCTTTTACTTTTCGCAATTTGGCGACAGGTCTTTTGCTCTACCAAAAAAGAAAACTATATCAAGTTTCAGTTCTGACTTACCTTAAGAAACAAAAATGAGTAGATTTTACTTTCGTTTCAGGTTCTCGAATGAAAATGTCTGTTTCAGTTTACTTAGGTATAGTACGAAATTAATACAGGTCAATATAAGGTGATTTCTTAAGACTTAAGTTTTTCATGTTGGCAGCACTGGTTGGTAATGGCGTCCAAACGTCATCTGTCTAAGTGAAAAGTGTACAGTATACTCTGCCATTTCATCATGGAAAGACTAACAAACGAGCAACGATTGCAAATCGTTTAAATTTATTATCAAAATTCGTGCTCTGTGATAAATGTGCATCGTTTGATACGACCGTTTTGTGGTCGTCATAATCGACCTTCTGAATCAACAATTCGTGCTGTTATCTCCAAATTTCTCACGAAATTTACTTTTTTGGACATACAACCATAGACTCGCATGCGTAGAGTGCATACCGAAGGAAATATTGCAGCCGTAGCGACCAGTGTTAATGACAATCGTGAAATGTCAACTCGCGGCCGTTCTCAGCATGTATTACTCAACCACAAGGAATTTTTTTGCCCCAATTGGCTGAGTTGAACTTGGTTGACATGTGGTTTCATCAGCGCGGTGCAACGTGCCAAACTGCTCGTGAAACAATGGATATGTTGAGGGATGAATTTGATGAGCAGCTTATCCCTCGATTTGGCTGTGTGAGTTGGCCCCCCAAGATCTTACGATTTAACGCCTCTTGATTATTTCTTGTGGGGTTATGTCAAGTCGTTAGTCTATGTGGACAAGCCAAACACTATTGAAGCCTTACAGGATAACATAGCACGCGTTATTCGTGGAATACAGGCCGAAATGCTCGAAAAGGTGACGAAAAGTTGGACCTTCCGAATGGACATTTTGACACGGAGTCGCAGACAATATTTACATGAAATTATCTTCAAAAATTAAATGGCAAAGACCAATTTATCGATTCCAATAAAACATTTTAATATATGATGCAAATTTGTGTGTTTTATTCGATTTTTAAACAAACTACGATTAAAAAATCACCCTACAGTTCCTGTAAGTAGTTTTTGATAAGAAATGAATTAATGTATGAAGGGAATTATTGCTTCTAATATGAATCAGAAAATAAATTTTAATGTACGTTTACATAAATTTACAATATCAAAACCGGAACGAAGCTGAAAGTTCCGTGACGATTCCTGTACAATTGATTAAGCGACTATTTGCTCTAATTAAAAATGTCAAATTATCAAAAACGTATTTAAGATTAGGAAAGGTTCTGAGTAATCACATAATTTCGTTGTTTTATGTTTAGTTTACCTATGAATTGCAGCAAGTTGAGTTCTTAATGTTTCCGGAAAATGTCAAACAGAATTTAATACAATTTTAAAACGCTTGAGAGTAATTTTATAATCGCAAAAGCAATAATTCAATGACAGAATTATGATGGCTATAAATAATCGAAAAGTGCAAAAGTGTATGCTTTATTGCAGAAAGATCACCGGTGTAAATTCACTCCCACCTAAAACCACTGCACAACCAGCTGCTATTCCAAGCCATTCATTCTTCTTTCAAAAAATGTTACGATTCCATAACTCTTGCAATGTATTAATTTACATTTAAATGATTTCTAACACATCAACTGGTTATTATTCACCCACTGCCAATAACTGTCTGACAACAGCTGAGAATCACAATTACCAGAAATATCTAGATGACAAGAGAAGCTGCTCTGGCGACAACGATAATTTAAAAATCACTATAAAATATTCAAACATACACGAGTGCATTTAACAATAAAAATTTATATAAAATCTTAGATTTATACGGTTTTCATAAGCATCCACTTAAATGTGATTACTGACTGCTTCAATGTGTTGGTCGTGGTAGCTGCACATTACAAAAGACAACTCATGGGAACTGAAATTGGAGCGTGACAAGTGCAAAAAAAAAAAATCTTACCTTAACAACAAGAAATGTTACAAAATGTTGAGAGAATTCTGAAGAATTCCATGAAATGAAAAGAATGAACAACAGAAATAAACCATTAAACGATGCTTTACAGCATGCAAACGCACACAGAGAAAACGAATATCAGTCTGTCTTGAGAGTCTGGCTGTGTAATAAACATTAGGGTGTCTGTCTTGTAAAACACGTAATAAGTTTTGTAATTTGCAACTTGAATGAATGACTGACTGGCGGGCAGCATATAAATATCTACAATATATTTTGCATAACTATGAGAAGGGAAGTTGATGGCTTCCAAGAATTGTAGAATACTCATACTCGTGTTTTAGCATAGTGTGTGTGCGTGTAAGTTGTGGTGTTAATAACAAAATTAAAGGAAGTTAAATGCATACAATTGTTAAGCATTTGTTTCCCCCTCTCCCCCAACAAAGGCTGTTTGTAGGCCTTGAAGTGTTGCAGCATAAATTCACATAATAGATTTGACTGTGAAATATATTATTGGGAAACACTTGTCTGTAGAACTGCATCAAGATCGTTGCTTAAGTCTTTTGTTTGGCGTTTGGCGATGTGTGTGTGAGTATGTGTGAAGAACGGTGCTAATTTATTAGTGCAATTCTTTTCGCACTCAATTATTTATTATAATATTGGCCAACATTAAAAACTGCAAAATTTGGGACGAATTAGCTAATAGTTTTAACAAACAATTTGTTTCGTTGGTTTCCGTAGTTGTATTTATAAAATTACAAAATTATTTTGCGCAATATTTTTAATGTTGGGCGTTAGTTTGATTAATGTATTAAGACTTACCTGTAGATGTAGACAATTATCGTTTGCCACATAAATTATTATTTTATGAAAAGATCACAGTATTGTTTTAGAATTAAACTACATTAATTTTGGTTGCCCTGAGAAAAATATGATGAAGTTTGTTATACTAAAATTGTAATGATTAATTAATACATGCTGATGAACTTTAAGCAAACCAATGTTAACTAAATTTCGCGTACGACATGTTGGACTAATAATAACATCAAAAACTTAAATTTCGTTTGCAGTTCAAATTGAACTAGCTAATTCTAGACGACAGGCAGCTTATTGCGTTCTAAAGCCGATCCTTGAACCATGCCACATTATGGTAGAATAGATAAAATATTGGAATAAATTACACACTATACTTATGTAGTCACTTTTAAGAAATATAAAATTTGGAAAATTTTGAAAATCAAATCAGAATTTTCATTGTTTATTAGTGATATATCATATTAGGGGCGCAATTATGTTCTTGCTGTTTTTTTTTTTTTTTTTTTTTTGTTATATAAAAATTCAACTTTGTTATGAAAACATGTTTACAAATGATTCATTGAAAGTATTGGCCATTGCTAGCTACTACTTTTTCGCATCTTTCTGGCAAAGCTCGAATTCCGTCACAGAAAAACTGTTTATCTTTTAAGGCTATCCACGAATCTAGCCATTCCTTGATAATGTCATATGAATGGAACTGCTGGTCAGCTAGACCGTATGCCATTGAACGGGACAAGTGATAATCGAACGACGCAATATCTGGAGAATATGGCGGATGGGGTAAGACATCCCATTTCAGCTTTTCCAATAAGGTTTCAACGATCTTGGCCACGTGCGGCCGAGCGTTCATACTGAAGAATCACTTTTTCGTGCCTCTGCGCGTATTGTGGTCGTTTTTCACGCAAACCTCGGCTCAATTGCATTAACTGAAGTCAATACCGATCCCCAGTGATGGTTTCGCTTGTTTTCAACAGCTCGTAATAAATAACACCGACCTGATCCCACCAAATACAGAACATAACCTTCGCAGTGTGAATTTTTGGCCGAGGCGACGACTAGAAGCATGACCGGGCAGCCCCCATGACTTACTTTTCTTTGGATTGCTGTAATGGATCAATTTTTCATCACTCGTTACAACACGATGAGGAAAACCTCCCTTTTTTCGTCGCTCAAGCAGACGTTCACAGGCGAAAAAACGACGCTCAACATCCCTTGGTTTCAACTCATAAGGAACCCAAGTTCCTTGCTTTTGAATCATTCCCAACGCATGCAACCGCTTGGAAATGGCTTGGCGGGTAACTCCTGATACTGAAGCAAGCTCTACATGCGCTTGACACGGACCCGCATCAAGCAATGCTGTCAATTCAGTGTCTTCGAAGGTTTCTCGTTCTTCTTCACGCGAACGGTTGTCAACATCAAAATTACAGTCTTTAAAGCGACGGAACCATTTTCTACACTTTGTTTCACTTTTATCTTCGTAAACGTTTTAAAGCCCTAGATGAGCTTCGGCTCCCGTTTTGTTCGATTGAAAGAAGGAAATCAATACTTCCCGCATATGAGGATTATTTGGCACAAAATCATACATACTCGTATTCACACAACCAAAAGAATATGACGTTGATCACTACTGTATCGAGGCGGTACGCTTACCATATGCCTAAGCTTGGCTCATGACGTTTAGGTTATGGCAGAATCGACTAGCATTTACAGCTGGCGCCATCTATTGGCAAACAGTGGAAACTTAGTTACGCACCTAATATTTCATTAGCATTTCATTAGGATGCATATCATGTTATGGGTTTTGAAAATTCGCATTTCTAGAGGGTAAAACGGGGCCAAACAAAGAGAGAAAAACGGCAACAACCTATCAACATAAGCAAGGAATAAAAATGGATTTGAAAAATCCGTTAATTTTGGAGATAAAACATGTAACAATGGGGAAAAAGACAATACCAATGTCTAGAACAAAGGGCTGAAGCTGAAATCATTAATATTTACATTTCTCTTACGGCGCAAATCAATTCTTCCAAATTCATTCTTTTGTATACAGCTTTCTGGCATTTGCACTTGAAAATTTCAGTGCCTTCTTTATCATTAAAATTGTGTATTTCACATGTCGAGAAGTTGTTTCCGTAGTTTTTTCAAGACTTACCAAAAAAAAAACCGCTGTACAAATTACTATGCAAAATAAAAGGTATTTTCCACGACAACAATGTATCTCAATGTTGTATCCCAATGTTGAATTTTTTAAAAATATATTACGGATATTCTTGTGCATCTTCTGCCTTGTCCTTTTTTTAAATTAAAATTTGCAGCTGCAAGACAAACATTATATATATATGTATATATATATATATATATATGTATAGTAAATAGTACATATATAGTATATATAGTAAAATTACATACAGAAAACTTTCTCATTGACACTTTTCGTATAAAAAAGCGTCTTCATTGGCACTTTCCATATAGAAGTCCCTCTTTATTGACAGTTTTCATAAAGAAAGAGCATCTCAATTTACACTTTTCGTGAAGAAAAATATCTATAATAAAGCATTTCATATAGAAAGCATCTTTAGTGGCCTTCTTTAATGTTTTTTTACAGAGAAAAGTGTCGTTATTGATACTTTTAATTATAAAAATCATCGTCTTTATGATATTCTAGGCATACAAAAACGTCTTTCGTTTTTGGCAAAAAAGAAATAATATTTTTATTTTCACTTTTTCTTATAGAAAAGCCTTTTTTCCAGATGACAATAAAAAAAAGTAATGTGTAAACACAATCTAACATCCTCAACTTGATTTAGAAACTTTGGCTACGAACAAATCTGGAATATATCGGAAAACTTTTTTTAGTTTTACAATTAAATACTAATTGTAGAGTTTGAAAGTATCATGTAAAGTAAATAAATCTCTAATGACAAAAGGTTTCTATTACTGCTCTTTTACATTTTCAACAGCAACTCATGTTCATATCATATTTTATTCATAGTTTGACGTAATTTCTATTAACTTGCCATTCCAATTTTGGGTGCTACATTGGTAGTCGTTTACCGAAAAAAAGACTATAGGTGACATTTTTCATTATTAATTCCCCTCCAACATTTCCAAAGAATTCAGTACACACTCAACCCCTACCGTTTCGAAAAATATGTGCAGGAATTTCTGGGAATTTATGTTTTTAAGGATAATTTTTAGGCTATACTTCAAACTTTATTACGGGTTTTTTTTGTCCCTGTTTTAAAAATTACCCAAAAGGGTCACTACGATTAATATCTAGTAGTGTTCTACGATTTTGTTGTGCAAGAAATTTTACTAGGCGTTGTTGAAGACAATTACCTTCAATTAGTAAATGGCATAAAATGCTCTACAAATGTAATATATTGAGTGTATCCTTAGACGTTGTTTATATCAATTTTCCAAACCTATTTTTTTCTCCCTTTTTCCAATAAACTCTAAAAGCAGTACTGGCACTGAAAGGAGTAACTATTGAGCCAAAATATACTACAAATGTGTCGTCAAGGATATTCCATTAGAGCTTTTTTGGAAGATGAAGGCCTTATTAGCAATGTTAGTTCAAGTTCTCTATGAATAACTTCAGAATGCAATTTCCAATTTTAACATCTGCACTGTTAAAAAAGTTACAGCATATGCCTTATAATTAAATTGCTTTACGCATATAAAATTGTCTGAGGACACCCTTTTCATATTGAAAATTCTCTGAGAAGAGAATTTTCAAATAAAAAAGTCGTCTTAAGGGGCACTTTTTACATAAGAAAACATGTCTGAGAACACACTTTTAGCACAGCGAATTGCCTGAGAGGTTATTTTTCGTACAAAAAGTAATTTATTGATAATAATTGTTACGCACAAAAGTGACAACGAACGAAATTTCTATACAAAGAAGTATCGCGAATCACGATTTTCATACTGAGAGTTATTCCAGCACAAAAATATTTGCTCTATTCGGGGTATACTATGATAAAAATAGTAGACATAAATATTCATAATGTTAATATAATTGGAAAATTCATGGCAAATAATAATAGTATTTGTAATTTGGGAACCAATTTCTTTAAAAACGTATAAATGAGACTATCGATGCTGTGAATCCAAGTATGAATGAAAGCCGAGAGCAATCAATTAAACATCGTTCTCAAGAATATGGACTGTATGATACGTTCACTATTAAGATTTGGATTTTAAAAACTTGATTCGTGTGGCGATGGTGATACAAAATGCCATATATGTATCTCAAAATACACCCAATTTATTGATTTATTTATTTATTTTTTTCTAAGACAATTAACTTTCTGTTCGAAATGTGTATTATCAAAAAAAAAAAATCCTACACAAAAAGTGTCTTCTTGGACCATAATATATGCTCGTATGTAAAGCTTGCCCTATATAAGAAATGTTACTCCCTCCCAAAGGGCAAAGTTGAAATAAAATAGCAGGCAGGCTCACAGGTTTCAAAGCAAATACATACTCATATGTTTTATGCAATGAAATGTGCGATTTTAGGTAAATAACAGATTTCTGTATGATAATTTGACGTTATTTCATCGTAAGAATTAGTTAAAGAAAATTTGTAATTAGCATTATTTCCTTTTCTACTGTTCCTGTATTGGACCTCTAACAGGGCAAGTATTTAACAGAAAAGTATTTAATAGAAAAGATATGATAGAAAAGTCATTCCGCTGCGAATAACAGCTGAAACTATTTGACTCGTTTCTTTGAAATTTTCACACCGCTAATACGTATTGATGTTATTTTCCATAAAGTAATTTTTTCACATTCTATTACTAAATTCCGTGCATCGCGTTTCACATCTTTCGCCATTACAAACATTGCCGTCTAACGTAAATTGCATTTATTTACCGCCATAAATTATTCAAACGACAAAGTCATCAATCAATTTGCATTGATTTAACATTTAGACGCTTTGGAGCATCAAATGCTGAAGCGTCTGGTCATACTTTAGCTTGCAAATAAACTAGACAAAAAAAAATACTACCAGCAAATGCTGAGAAAATACCGTCAGCACAACAAGTGTTGCACGACCAAACACTTTGACTAACAAATCGTAATCAGATTCGAGCACCCCACAATGAAATCCACCACAACAGAAACAACTTTTAGCCACGCGAATAATAATGATGAACTTGTGCTGGTAGTGAAACAAATTTGGTTAGCCAAAAAGTATCCCAAAATAGTTTGTAACGTCAGCCAGTATTTAAAATAACTCCTAACCAAACCGCCGCTACAGCCGCAGTCATTATGTTGTTAGAGTACTCTGAATACTGCACAATGTTTGTGTGTGCTGAACGTAAAGATTTTTCGCTGAAAGCGAAACCTCGGCTAGCCAAAAATAGAAACATAAACATTGGCAGCTTTAAGTTTAACTTCACGGTAATCGTGGTGATGGTGGCCGCTTTGGAATCTTCAGCAGGCCGACCCACCATTCAAGCCCCGATGATGCGCGCAAGTAGAAGATAAAGAAGCTACCACTAAATTATTGAATGGAATCATGGTTTCTTGACAAGCTTGTGCAAATCGTTGACGGGGGCTGATATTCAGCTTCAAACACTTAAACAATTGTTGTGTTGGCAAACTGGTAAGTCGGCAATTTTGTTCGGAACAGGTCATTTATGGTACTTTCCGTGATTTGTTGCCACTTTTTTGCAGATGTACCATGGCTTCTTCATGTCATTGGTATTCCGAAAAGTTCATCATCATCTTAGTCTAGCACTTTATGTATTCTTGTAAAATTTGAACTTTTAATAGTTTGGTAGTTGTTTCTCTATTTCGTCGCCACTTTTTAGCTGATTTTAGTGCGGTTATTGTTTTAAGATGTTGTCTGATGCTTTTTATTTAGCAAAAATGCAACTAGTTATAGCAGTTTATCTAGTATTCATGTTGCTATTGCTGCAGTTTCATTTTTTGCTGAGTGTCTCGCAAGTTGACCTTATCGTAAATGCCATTCGATGGAATTTATACGTTAATACAGTATTTGCTATTCATTTGTGGATTTATTGTGGTTGACTTTAAACGAAATTCGAGGCTTCTTTCATTAAAACAATAAAACGATTTACATTTTTGTACTGGTTGCGGTTGAATTTATGTAAAAACAGAGGCTTGTTTTCAATGAAACGGCTATCATTTTTTGTAAACTCTTTTTAATTCTCATTCATGGAATGAGTAGAGGTTAAAATGAAATAAAGAAAA
>JAHXMU010000581.1:56342-74951 GCA_019455685.1 Philornis downsi
TTCTTCCAGCTGTTTATAATCTCCGACAATTTATTCAATACAACTTTAATTTTTGTTTCATTGTCAATAGAAAGAAAGTTAGACGATCGACAGTAGCTGAACCTATTTTGATGAAATTTTTTTTCTAAGATTAAAATTAAATTCCAATAAAGAAGACCTTAACTAACTAGGAGTTAGCCTACTGCTATTTCGATTACAGGGTCACCTGTAGGGTTTTCGCCAATCCTGGTTTAGAGTCGTTCTTCCAGCTGTTTAATTGTCAATAGAAAGAAAGTTAGACGACCGACAGTGGCTAAACCTATTTTGATGAAATTTGTTTTCTATGGTTAAAATGAAATTGCATTAAAGAAAAACAATAAAACGATTTACATTTTTGTACTGGTTGCGGTTGATTTTTGTAAAAACAGAGGCTTGTTTTCAATGAAACGACCATCATTTTTTGTAAACTCTTTTAAATTCTCATTCATGGAATGAGTAGAGGTTAAAATGAAATAAAGAAAACATTAACTAACTAAGAGTTAGTCTTCTGCTATTTCGACTACAGGGTCACCTGTAAGATCTTCGCCATTCCCGGTTTAGAGTTGTTCTTTCAGCTGTTTCTTTTGTAATCTCCAACAATTTATTCAATACAGTCTTAATTTTTGTTTCATTGTCAATAGAAAGAAAGTCAGACGACCGAAAGTGGCTGAAACTATTTTGATGAAATTTGTTTTCTAAGGATTTTGATTATTTCCACATTATTTCTCTACACATCGAATATTGATTGAAAATATTGAATAACAGTATTCAAGATTCAAACTGAAATGAGAAATATGTTTCGCATTAAATTTCTTGTTAATCATATTTTTCCAGATACTTGTCATTCATTACCTCAATAAAGAAAGCGATAAATTTTCCAACACTATTTTGCCTGACTTTATTTTATATTACAAATTGGCTTTATAATTTACATTTTTGTACTAAACTTGTTCGATAATAAATGCGATTTGTAATAAGTTTTTGACAACACTTTTACAGGGTGTCCGTCGGGAAGTAGAGATGTGGCAAATTTATTATGGAAAAATATTCGAAAGCAACTCAAACAAATTATTCGTGATGAAATTAACGAAATACCGCGTGAAATGTGTGAGAATGTAATGAAAAATGAGCTCAAAAGGGCACGCATTTGTGAAGCTAACAGAGGCGGACATTTATCTGATATTGTATTCCATACATAATGGCCGACACTAAATAAAACATTTATCAAAATTAGATCCATTCTCTTTCATTTAATCAAAAATTATAAACAAACAAAGTAGTATACCGTCCCGGCGGACACCATGTATAAGAAGTCTCTATATTCCAACATTTTTTCGCACGAAACGTGTCTTCCCAAACACACTTCTAAAAGAAACGTGTCGGCAATCCACACTATTCTGTCATAAAAGACTCGTTTTATCACTATTTATATAAAAAAAAACTTTTATGTCCGTTAATAAAAGTACCACTTGCGGCACTTATCTATATAAAAAGTCTTTCTGAATTACTTTTTTTTATACGTTTCTTCAGAAATACTTTTCTATATAAAGAGTGTATTACAAGACACTTCTTTATAAGATACTTTTCTATATGAAATATAATTTCTAAGTCACATTTCTACATTAAAAATGTTTCCCGAAATATGTTTCTGCACGATCAGTGTAAAAAAGTTTCTTGCACTTTACATTTGTCATATTCCCATCACCCCCCTTAATGCGAAAAGTCCCCTGATCTTTTTCTATATGAGTGTTGTCTTCTCTGTTACTTTTCTACGTGAGAATTGCATTCAACAAAACTTTCTTATTTCGAAAGTTTATTCTCAGATAGTTTTCTTTATGAAAAATTTCTTCTCAAACAATCGTCTATGTGAAAAGCGACTTCTCAGATTTTCATTATAAAAAAAATTTGTTCAGCAAATTTTCTATATGAAAAGCAATGCATTTTCCAGTACGAACATGATATTTTTATGTGAAATGTGTGTCCTCTAACAATTCTGTATTTTAAAAGTGTTTTCCACGTAATTTTCTAGACAAAAGGTGTCTTTCAAGACAATTTTCTATGAAAAATGAAAATGAAAAATGTCTTCTCAGACAGTTTTCTATATGAAAAATATTTTTTCAGACAATATTCTATATGACAAATGTCTTCAAATGTCAGATAATTTTCTATATGAAAATGGCCTTTTCAGACAATTTTTCTATACGGAACGTGTATTTTTAAAAATTTTCTATATGAGAAATATCTTCGCCAACAAGTTTTTGTATGAAAATTTTAAGTTATATGAGAATTGTTTTCTCAAAGAATTTTCAACAAAGGTGTATTCTTAAATAAATTTCCTCTACAAAAACACCTTTTCAGACAAACTTTTCTATACGAAAAGTGTATTCTCAGCCAATTTTCTTTTGAGAAGCATTTTTTCAACAATTTAATATTATTCGAAGTGTCTTTCCACAAATTTTCTGCACCAAAGTTATTTTCTTAAATAATTTTCTTTGTGAAAAATGTCTTTCCAGACAATTTCATGTCTTCTCAGACAGCTTTCCTATACGAGTATATACTGAACTCTTTCCCTATACTTTTCTGTACGAAAGTATCTCATGAGCCGTGAGCCACTTTTCCTATAGAAGAAGCTATTTGAAAAACTTTTTTGTGGAAAAATTAAGGAAATTTCTTCCTGAATCTCTTCTGTAGCAAAAATTTCCTCCACGAAATATTTTTATAAGAAAATTGTCTTTTTGCATGTTCCAGTGCAAGAAATGACTCCCGCGACATATTTATATGCGAAAAGCTTTTCTGATACTTCATTATTTAAGAAATGCAGTCGGAGATTATTTTTTACATATAGAGAGCACTCTTTGACACTTTACGTTTAGAAAATATTATTTTGCGACAATTTCTACACAATAACGTCTTTTTTCCACAAATTTCCATACCCAAATCTGTCCCCCAGGAGATACAAAATTCCACCTGTGGATCCTATCTCCCTGGGAACTACTGAAATTCCTTTTGCGAAGAGTGCAAAATACCTCGGTGTATTATTGGACAAGAATCTGAATTTCAAACTCAACATTCTGGACAGGGCGAAAAAGGCCACAGTGGCGCTGTATGCTTGCAAGAGAGTAATAGGGAAACAATGGGGATTAAAGCCTCGCATTGTTTACTGCTTGTATACTGCAGTAATAAGACCGATAATGTTGTATGGAGTTATCGTCTGGTGGAAGGCTTTTGAGAAGTCCACACACTGTAGGAGGGTCCAAAGGATGGCTAGTCTGTGCATCATTGGTGCGCTTCGCACCACCCCATCCGATGCACTAAGTGTAATTTTGCATTTACTACCCCTGGACATAATTAGTATGCAGACTGCCGCAGTTACAGCGGTAAGACTAAGAGAGCTACCGCAATAGTCAAACATGGTTATTGTCACAGTGTGATCCTTAATATGGTGCCTGACATAACAAGCACTATTGACTACACTCTGGTTGAGCCAATGTTCAACAAGACGTACCATATACTTATAACAGATAGAGATACATGCAAATGTACAACTCTTCGTACAAGACTGTGTGCCGGCTTCTACACTGACGACTCAAAATTAAGTAATCAGGTAGGTTTCGGGGTCTACTCCAAAAACCTAGGGCAGAGTATAGCAAGAAGACTACCTGATCACTGTGGTGTTTATCAGGCTGAAATTTTGGCCATTAAGGAAGTGATAGAATGGCTGAGGTATAACGTCTTTACCAGGGTGGGGACTAACATAAATTAACATAAATCCCTGGATTATGTATTCCTAAACTCTATATCAGCTCTGAAATGGCGCTGATCTCTTAACGAGATGGTCCAAAGTTTCACCATTCACCTTATGTGGGTGCCGGACCACAGGGACATACCAGGGAACTGCAGAGTAGACGAGCTGACAACATTAGGGACAACCTTATAGACTCCAGCCGAGTTGGAATCCGTGGGCATGCCTCTAGCCACTTGCGGACTCCTACTGTGAGATAGAGCATATTTAGCAGCAAATGGTAGGAGGGCATCTGTCCGAGGCTGTAATCAATCCAGACAGATGTGGCCTCGGCTAGATCTTAAGCGTTCACACAAACTTCTGTCGCTATCAAGATCCTACGTCTCATTACTTGTATCCGTCATGACGGGACAGTGTGTAATTGGAAGACATGCAATGAGACCGAAGATTGCGACTAGTGACTTCTATAGGAGCTGCAGGGATGAAGAGGAGGAGGAGTCCATAGAACACCTTCTCTGCAATTGCCCCGCCCCGGGCAACACTGGGTTCATATTTCTTTAGGGACCTAGGAAATTTGAACGATATTGTCCGAATTAAGAGCCTCTTGGGGCGCTCAGGATGGTTCAACGGGTGGAAACTAGGGACAGCCATATCCCTAATTTCCGTGGAATCACAATGGACTATGTAGTCTAAGTGAGTCTGTCTATTCAGACTGCCACACTGACCTAACCTAACCTAACCTAGCTTAACCTAACCTAATCTAACCTAACCTAACCTAACCTAACCTAATCTAACCTAACCTAACCTAACCTAACCTAACCTAACCTAACCTAACCCAACATAACCTAACCTAACGTAACCTGTAACCAAATGTGTTCTGAAACAATCTTCTATAAGAAAGTGACAACTTTGTATATGAAAAGTATATTTCCCGACATTTTTTTTATGTGAAAACTATTTTCCTCTACACTTATTTATACGAACAATTTCTTAACCGTTGCTTTTCGTACAAAGAAAACAGTATTTTTAGGTTTTCTAAGAAACATATCTATAAGAGGAGTGTCTACTCTGAAACTGTTCTATATTCTTTTCTACACGAAAATGTTTTCAAGAACCCATTTATATGTTTGCCGTAGATACTTTGTCTAAAATAAAATTCTTTTATATAACATCAATAACCAACCATAGATTTTATTCGGATGTTCTAATTTTTTTTTTGTCGATTCGTACCTATTCTCCTTTCAGGACTCTTTTGCTTCCAAAATTACGTCTTTAGATTTCGCATTATTGTTTGGCGTCTTTCCGGCAAACTATATAAGTTTGTGTCTTAAGTCTTTTGATATTAAATGAAATCTGCAGTTAAAGTTTGAACCTCGGCAAAGTTGGAGTCTTAAGTGTTTCGATTTAGATAATTTAGATCTTGTTTCTTATTTTCTTTCTCACAAATATCGTCCACTGCCGTAAGCATTTTCAAATCACTTTGATTTATGTTACAACAAAAGCGTTACCAACTTGACATTATTTTTAGCATTTTGATAAATTTATCGATTACTTGACACAAACCGTAACAACAGCCATATATATCAATTAACTACAAACCACAAGAGGCCACATGTAATAACATTAGCACCGACAAGTATAAAATACGGCGATATAATTTCATCATTAAAATCATAAAAGTCATGGCTACCGACAAACATATGTAACTCGTCGCATACAATGATGAATGGCATCGAAACAAGTGTAAATTATAAAAAAACAGTAGACGACACATTCAGGTACGAAACATCAAAAACCAATATCGATGCTTTAACACAATAACACATAGTTTTAAAACCTTATGCGAATAAACCATCAACGATTGCAGGAGTACAAGTAGAAAATATGCTATGCACAAAAGAGAAGACACTGGTAAAGAACATATCACTCCATTGTTCCACAAGACATTTAACGAAATCCCAGCAACCGCCACTGGCTGCTGGTGACCTTTAGAAACTTCAAGATGACAAGATTACCCAACTCAATGGTATACATTAAACAATAGACATTTACGAGACTATGCGGAGACTACCAACTGTGTGTAACAGAAATAATTGTGTGTTCAAATTAAAATACTTGAAATTTTTTTAGTTAACATTTTTAATGATTTTACTTTTTATTTTCCTTCCTTCCAGATGCACAATCACAAAACAAACGTTCTTCGCGCATCACCAGTTCCCGCACTAGTTTTGGCACCAATGTCAAATCCTCCTCATCATCATCTTCCTCCTCATCCTCATCGAATGGCGTCAATTTCGATTGTCCCGAAGAGTTCGGTTATTATCCGCATCCCACAGATTGTACACAGTATTATGTGTGCGTTTTCGGTGGAGCTCTCCTCGAAAGTTGTACGGGTGGCCTCATGTACTCCCATGAGTTGCAAACTTGTGATTGGCCTCGTAATGTAGGCTGTGAGGTGGTCGATAATGGAGATCGTCAAATAGTGAGCAAACCTTCGCACCAACAGCATCAGCAACACCAGCAGCAACAACAACAGAGCGCTCAGCATGTGCCAAGTAGAATACGATTTGGTTCAGCATTCTCAAGTGCCCAGGCTCAGACTCAAGGTCCCCAGCAGGTATTGAAGGCAACAGTGCCACCGCAGTATCATCGCCAGCCACCACAGGTGATACAAGCTCAAGTACAGACAATACCTCCACCACCGGAGTTGAAGGTGTCGCCAAATCCTGTAATTACATCGAGGGGACAGCCCAAACATTTATTGGATGCCCAGGAAGAAATTGCTAAGGTAAGTTAAAAGGTGCTGCAAAAAAACAAAATTAGCCTAAAATACGGACATTGTCGGGAAGCAAGAAAACTATCTTGAACATAAATAACGTAGACATAAATATTATGCGTTAAAAACGAACAAGTCATAAAAAATGTTCATACTTCTTTTAGAGTGGTAGACATTTAGCAAAAAAATTATACATACAAAAAATAAACGTGTGTAAAAAAATTACTTTTGGAAGTTCTCAATGGAAAGTTCACAATAGCCCAAATGTGCTACTTTAACTCCTATTTCACAGTTAGTGTGGATGATTCCTTCACCAAATGAAAAAAAGTCTTAAGTGGGTGTAGTAAAACTCTTAAAGGTAGACCTCGATGGTCTGAAGTCTTTCTTTTGCAATACAATATTGCTCGCAATAAATCCAAAACATTATGTTTGTGTTAATTTTAACAAAATTTTTATGGGTGCATGTCTTCAGTAAAGTTGTGCGGAGTTTTTTTTAGGTTTTTAACCCTCTATCTCTAATTCCTAACTGCCATCTTTATCATTTTTTAAGAAAATCAGCATTTTATTTATATTAATTTTAAAATTGGCAATTTGAATTTTAAAAAAATTCAATAAAGACGTTACCCTGTTAATTTCAGTAGGTATCATAAAAGAGGAAAATATATGATTCTAATTTTTTTTTTAATTCTATTTATCTTCGTGACTTTTGAAACAAATGTTGATGCAATTTTGAAACAAACATTTGAAATAAGCTAAAAAGGTAGGAAAGGCTCTTCACGTTGAGTACCAGAAATAATATATTAGGCATATAACTGACCAGAGCTATGATCCGGATATACATTCAAATATTTTAGCATTTAAAAAGTACCTTTTCAATGCCAATAGAAGTTGTATCCTGGCTAGGGTTCGAGTCGATTGAGTTGAGAGCATATCTATATTAGAATGCCCAGTGTGATACTTACTTACTTCCACATTCATTCCAAATCCCAAAAGTCCGGCCAAACAAGTGACATTTTCTGTAATCAAAGTTAATTGTACTGTGGAAGTTGCTGGATCGCAGATATTTTAGCACATTTCATACTTACTCACTCTGGTGGCAACTATTAAGTGCGCAACTAAGTTTTCCCTGTTTTTTTTTTATATAAAAATGCAACTTTGTTATGAAAACAATTTTACAAATGATTCATTGAAAGTATTGTCCATCGCCAGCTACTGCTTTTTCCCATCTTCCTGGCAAAGCTCGAATTCCGTCACGATAAAACTACTTATCTTTTGAGGCATATCCACGAATCTAGCCATTCCTTGATGACGTCATATAAATTGAACTGTTAGTCAGCCAAATCGTGTGCCATCGAATGGAACAAGTGGTAATCGGACGGCGCAATATCTGGAGAATATGGCGGATGGGGTAAAACTTCCCATTTCAGCTTTTCCAGGTAGGCTTTAACGAGCTTGGCTACGTGAGGCCGAGTGTTGTCATGCTGAAGAATAACTTTTTCGTGCCTCTCCGCGTATTGTGGGTGTTTCTCGCCTCAATGGCATTAATTGAAGTCGATACCGATTCGCAGCGATGGTTTTGCTTGGTTTCAATAGGTCGTAATAAATAACACCGACTTGGTCCCACCAAATACAGAGCATAACCTTCGCAGCGTAACTATTCGGCAGAGGCGACAACATAGAAGTATTACCGGGCAACCCCCATGACTTTCTTTTCTGTAGATAACTGCAATGAATCTACTTTTCACCACCCGTTACAATACGATGAAGAAACCGCTTCCTTTTTTGTCGCTGAAGCAGGTTTGTTCACAGCGAAAAAACGATGCTCAACGTCCCTTAGCTTCAATTCATAAGAAACCCAAGTTTCTTGCTTTTGAATCATTCTCAACGCATGCAATCGCTTGCAAATGGCTTGGCAAGTAACTCCTAATACTGAAGCAAGCTTTACCTGCGTTTGACACGGACACCCATCAAGCAATGGCGTCAATTCAGTGTCTTCGAAAGTTTTTCGTCTTTCTTCACGCGACCAGCCGTTGACATCAAAATCATCGTCTTTAAAGCTACGGAACCGATTTCAACACGTTGCTTCACTTAAAGCAGCATCTCCGTAAACGTTTTGAAGCTCATAAAGAGCTTTAGCCTTCAGCTTTAGCTTTCTTCGATTGAAAGAACGAAATCTATAGGTATACTTTCCGCATAACGATTATTTGGCACAAAATCATACATATTCACACAACAACAAAAATATGACGTCAAAAGAAAATCATTATTATGTCGAGACGGTATGTTTACCTAAGATTGGCTCATGATGTTTAGGTTATAGCAGATTATCGATCGATTAGCACTTACAGATGGTGTCATCTATTAGCAAGCAGCGGAAACTTAGTTGCGCACATAATAGAAAATAGAGGTATACATGCAGCACGTAGAAAATAATCATAATCGCTTCGGTCTTCTGCGCTTCTTCTCCAATTCATCACACCAAGTTTTGGCAGTATTTCATGTGTGGTTCTTTCACTAGAGTTTCGGTCTCCCCCTTCTGCTTCTCAATGGATTTCGTTGTTAAAAACTTTTCGTGCTTGAGGTTTTGCATCCATCCGCACAATATGTCCCGACCAACGCAATCGATGTAGTTTCATCCGCTTGACTTCGTTGATTACGGTATGTAGCTCACACAACTAATGGTTCATGCGACTTCGATATTCTCCGTTAGCAGTGATGGGCGCATGTATTTTGCGGAGTATTTTTCTCATAAAGGCCAACGCAATCGATGAATTTTCATCCGCTTGACCACGTTGATGACGGTATATAGCTCACACAATCGATGCTTCGTGCGAATTCTATACTCTCCGCTAGCAGTGATGGACCTATGTATTTTGGGGAGTATTTTTCTCTCAAAGACTATTAGCTTCGATTCATCCGCTTGCGTCAAAACCTAGTGTTCTGCACCACAGGTAAAACTAATGTGCGGTACAGTTGGATTTTTGTTCATCGAAAGGGGTTTCTCATTAAATCGCTCTGTTTACAAGCAAAACTCCTTTCCTAATTCCCAGGCTGGCATCGTAATCAGTTTTATTCATAGCGAAATTGAGCCACACCAAAGTTATAATTGCAAACATTTATTCAGTGTACGAAACTAGTACACTATTTGATTGTTGAGGTAAATAACGTAGTTTTGTCCTCATTTACCGCCAGAACCAGTTTTGGTGATTCCTTCTTAATGCTTGAAAATGTTGCGGTAATATCTCCCATTTTTTTTTTGTGCGAATGGTATCAGCCGTATTTACTAAGGCTTTCTTTTTCCATGTTGGAGAGTTCGCCCTGTATAAGTTGCCCTGTATAAGCCCACAATTGATATAAAATGGCTCACTATGATATTTACTTAAGATTTCATGTTGGTCAGTGTCATCCTACAAAGATGCACAAGCTTCGCCTGCGTTTATGACACTTCAGCTTGTCAGTCATTTTGTATAAAAATATATCAAAGACAGATTAAGTTCAAAATTGATGAAAGACGAACTAGTGAGAAAAGACTTTTCCTGAAAATAAATTAATACACCTTTAAAAAAAAATGGTATTTTTTTTCAATCTTCAAAAATGTCTTCAGGTATTCGTTAATTAGGAAGTATTGTATATGGTATTATTCAAATACGGACAACCATCCAAATTCATATACATTTTTGCAGTAAAGTTATTAGTACTGGCAGACTAAACCAATATATGGAACGCATCATTTTCAGCCTTTTCTTAACAATTCTCTGATTTCTTCGTTAAGAGAAAGTGACGTACTTGAAAAAGTTATCATAACTAATATGTTATTTTAAAGGACAGCTCCTTGTTTGACCGTGTTTGTTAAGAAATTCTAAAAATATATATTTTTCCTAGAAAACGACTAAAGTTTGTATATCATGTTTCGCCGATGTCACTGGTGGGACAGATTGGTCTAGTAAGAAGGACTTGAATTTGCGCAAGGATTTAATCCTCATTTCGAAAATTACTCCCACGTCAGCATTTTTATCATATTTTCGGTAATTAAAAGCAAAGCAACGATAGTTGATGGGCCCCAGGATACAGGGTTATTGTAGAATTGTAAAAAATACGATATATTCCATAGGAAAAATAAAATAAATCAATATCATAGATGGGCATATTGCACTATATTTTTAGTGCACTAACGATTTCACTACCAATAAACACGCAGTGGTAGTGCAATTTAAATTTCACTACCACTAACCATTTAGTGGTATTTAAAAAAAAATTGCACTACCACTAAATTTTAGTGTTATTTAAAAAAAGTTGCACTACCAATAAATTTTAGTGGCATTTAAAAAAAAATTGCACTATTTAGTGGCATTGGAAAATAATCAAAGTGTAGCGATAATCATAACCCCCTGGATCGCAAGTATCAAAAATGGCAAATATTATCACAATAGTAAAAAAATCTGCACAGTAGCAAATTCGTCTATGAAACAAATGTATTCTTTTATTAAAAGCAATATAGGCTAGAAATTAATAGGTCCAGAAACGCAGCAGTTCACACACTTTTTGATGCTACCAACCCAATTAGGGGCTTGATTATTGGAAACAATGCCAAAAATATATTTCAGCAAATATTTCACTGAGAACATAGCACACGTTGATATACGATGTGTGTTTAAAAAATAAGGTGAATTTTCATTTGTTTATTTATTCATCAATTTCTATTTTATCTCTTTCAAAGTAGTCCCCCTCAGATGTAATATACTTGTGCCAGCATTTTTCAATCCTCAAAGCAGTTCTGATATGCACTTTTTGGTATGTCCTTGAGCTTTCTCAGCGGTTTGGTTTTTATCTCCTCAGTCGTCGCAAAACGCCGTCCTTTCATGGGTCTCTTCAATCTTGGGAACAGGAAAAAGTCACAGTTGGCCAAAACTGGTGAATACGGTGGCTGAGGCATGATATCGGTGTTGTTTTTAGCCAAATAATCTCTCACAAGCAAAGACAATTTCGAACATTTTTTTATGTATTGTTTCACGCAAACGGCGCATAACTTCAAGGTAATACTCCTTATTTACCGTACGACCTTGTGGTAAGAACTCCTGATGCACTATGCCATGGTAATCGAAAACAACAGTGAGCAAAACCTTGACATTTGATCGAACTTGACGTGCTTTTTTTGATCTTGACTCTTTGGGACTCTTTTATTGGGACGATTGGGCTTTGGTTTCGATGTCATAACCATATACCCATGATTCGTCACCAGTTGTGACTCTTTTAGCAATTTCTGAGCGATACTCATGCGACGTTGTTTTTGGTCAAAAATCAGCAATTTTGGAACCAACTTCGCTGCTATAGGCTTCATGCCCAAAATTTCCGAATAGATTGCATGGCATGAGCCAACCAATATGCCGACATCCTGAGTAACTTCTCTAATTGTGATTCGACGATTCCCCATAACAATTTTCTTCACTTTCTCAACATTTTCATCGGTTGTTGATGTGCTGGGGCGTCCTGAGCGAGCGTCGTCATTCACATCTTCTCGACGTTGTGTGAAAAGCTTGTAGCACTTGTAAACATTTTTTTGACTCAGAGTACTCTCACCGTATGTCACTGTCAACATTTCGCGTGTTTCTGAGCACTTAATTCCATTTTTTGCACAAAATTTGGTGCAACTTCTTTGATCCATATTTTTGGATAATGGAAAATCGCCGAACACGAAAAACACTTGTCTTATTTATGCCTCTCACAAACAAACTAAACATGGTATATGTATGAAACCGTCAATGTATGTCCGAGACGAGTGTACCAACATAAAAATAACTAATATTCGAAAGTCGAATGTACGCAGCCCGCGAAATTTGAAAATTCACCTTATTTTTTGAACGCACCTCGTAAATATTATCTGTTAGAAAAAGGGTTTTCGCCACACCCATTTCCCTTGTAATGAATCGCTACACTAGGCTGCGAACCGCAATCCACGAGCTTGGCCTGCCCCAATTTTTCCACCTATCCAACTTTGCGCCAGTTTTCTGATATATTTTTAAAGAAAAGATTCGGAAAAGTAAGAGGTAGTCCGTGATATATGGATTTTTTTGAAATGTCCTTAAAAAAGGACAAAAAAAATTTCGTACCTAATTAGACTACATGCATTTGCAAAAATTTGCTGACACAAAGTTAGTTATTTGATATAAAATTTGAGTGCAGAAAACTCAAATTTTATTCGCTAGTGGAAAAAAGTTATAAAACACATAAATCATTTTTCCGCTGGAGTTATTACTATTATATATTCATAATTGTAAATAAACTTTTTAATGCCCGAGCTGATACTCATTAAAATCAATGCAATAATTAACATATATTACTATACTCCACCTTATTTTTATCTAATCAATCACCATTCCCTATTCAGCTTTACGCCGATGCCCATGAATCTCTACCACCCGTTGAGGAAGAAGAGTCCGATCGCCAGCAACGTGTGTACCGGGGTCAGCCCAGCACCGTCAGTCAAGTGCAAAAGGATCGCGATGGCATTATCCATCAGGCAAGCATTAATGCCATACCCAACAATGACAAGTACAGCTCGTATGCTTTTGGAACCCAATACCGGTAAGTCGAAGAGTTAAGAGAACAATGACAAGAATACTATGTGATGCATCTGATTCGAGTAGTAATCAAACTGTCTATCCACTTATTTATTTTTCACTGGCTTTTAATAAAATTACGCTTTTATTTGTTCGTTTCCAATTTCATTTAATGCTCTTTTTTCTATTTTTTAATATTCGTAACAAAACAATCAAAAAATATTGCAAAATCTCTTTCAATTCTCATCGCTAAAAAAAATCAAAATAAACCAAAAAAAAAACCTCTACTTCATAACAAATCAAAAAAAAAAAAAAAAATTAAATGCATTTACAACTGCACCAACAAACAAAATCACGATGACCGTTCAACAAACGCCACAAAAACTGTTGACGGTGACGGTCGGGACTTTGACGGTCGGTAACTGCAACTGCAACAACTCAATATATGACTGATATATGCCCCATGGTAACAATACCGTCAACAACAACAACAACAACAACTACTACTACCACAAACACCATGACGTTTAATGAAACTTTCAATCCACTGCTTGGACGGACATTCATTAGAACTGACGTCTTGGACCTTGATTTTGTAAACAATGGACTGGAAACTACGCATATTATCGACCTAAAAGATCTTGACCTCAATGCTCACAAACGTATTAAACGTGATTTAGGGTCTAACGAAGCTGACTGGGCTGCAGGCAGAACCGACAAATCAATCGCTGACGAAGTGAGTGATGCTGTTACGGAGCAGGCGGATCAGGTGGCAGAGGAACATGATAAAACCAAAGAAGAAGAACCAAACATAACTAAATACTCTTCGAAATTTTCGGCTAATCCGGAAGAGACCATAAAGGAAATAGAAAAGCTTGTGAATGAGTTGTATGGCCCTGAGTATAAAACTAAAACTACAGATGATCTCTTAGAACTAATGAGGACTACAGTTGCTAAGGAAATTGAAAGTTCTAAAAATTTGTTGAGTGTGGAATCCCAGATTAAAGAAAATAATTTGGACCAATTAATAGCTACAAAAGACGCAAAAGATACAGAAAAATCATCAGAATCTCCTCTTCCCCTTATAGATATAATAAACACCTATGAAACATCCTCCGAATATGAGAAATTAAAGGAAAGTCCGCAATCTTTGAAGGATTCCGAAAGAAATAACGAGGAACATGTCGAAAACCACAAAGAATCATTACCCCTTATAGGAATAAAGGAAACATCTGCCGACAAGAACTACGATACAACAACCGAAATGTCGACAAAGTTCCCATCGGTGACCGAATTAGATTTTACAGACAATGCAGAGATTCGCACTGAAATCATTATCAATCCCCCTGAAGCCGAAGATATGGAATATGTGGATACAGGTGATAATGCAGTTGCTGAATCTGGCGTACGCACTGTAAGACAACTTAGGCCTTTCGCCCCCAATGGTGGCAGATCTCGTTCCCAATGGTTTGGAGCACCGCAATCGCTGGGTAACAATTATCGCTCAATAGACTCCAATCCCTATCAGCAACAGCAGCATCCACAGCATGCAGTGTCATATTCGTTTGGCACCTTCAACCCCTACTTATCGCCACCTTCTACGCCGACATATTCGCCTGTGAATTCGGTAAATTCTTTGTACAAGCCATCCTACCAAAATGTGGCCCAACCTCAGAACTTCAAACAAAAACCAAAAGTTGTCTATACTGGATATAATCTGTCACTGCCGCCGCCTAAAGATGTCCCCAGCGAGCACGACTTTCGCCCCGTGGTGGGTAATTACTATAGCACGGGACCGATGAAAACTATAACCTCGACTACAGCAAAACCCCTCAATTACTTAGCCAAAACCGACTTATTGCCTTATATCCTGCAGTCCCTTAAAGATTTGAAAGAACAGCGCAAAAAACTGCAAAGCGAAACTTTCAGTTATTTTCATTTGGATAATCAGCCTCCCAAAGAACGAACCACGACGGTATCTCCTTTTGCAGACTACAAGACCACAACGATCAAGGTTACACCCAACTCACATTTCTCACAAATCAGTACTGTAGGAGGATTTTATAACAATAAACATTTAGGACAGCAGCAAACCTATCATGGCAACTTTCCAACTGCTCTCAAGCAGGAAAATAGTTTTGTACCCTCTACCACGGAAAGCAATTATTTCAAATATAATGTCATAGCCAACCAAAAAATGAAGAATTTCTACAGTACCGCAAAGACACCAACGCGCTTTGAACTGCCGACTTTTGCCCCTGTCACACCCAATATAAAGGTTGTAAGTCCCCCGAAATTTGGTTTATTTCCCGGATTTGATAAATTCTCCATGGGTGTCACCTACAGCAACAGTTCCTCCACTCAACCGGAATCCTATCAAAGTTTTGCCACCTCCTTAAGCTCCACTGTGACGCCGAAAATCGTATCTCCTCTTACCGATACAACATCATCCAAGAGCCCCATTAAATTGCAGTTCAATATACCGGAATTTATTTCAAATCTGCAGACAAAAGATATGGCCCATTTGAATCCATCTGTGGTCGATATGTTAAAATACTTTAAAGGTATCCACGTACCCAACGATGTTAGAGATAAATTCGAACCATTCACAGTGAAAACCGGACCAGTTTCCCTAAATATTAATGAAGTGACGGCGAAAACGCCATTGACCGTCTCCACCACAAGGCCCATCAAGGGCTACGAATCCTATTTGAACAGTTTGAAATCAACCACCGCAAAGCCTTTTTCCCCGCCTTCATCTCACAAAGATTATTACGACGAATATGAGGGAGACGAGGAAGAGGACAATGAATCCCCCGGCATTGATGCAGATGAAGACATTCAACCGCCCTCAGACATGCCACCCTATATGCCCATGACAGAGACTATGGCTCCTCCGAGGCAACAAATGATGCCCCTCTCTAAGCCTACTGAAAATCCCCTGAAACATCCCAGCAGTTATGTCACAGGTTTCATGCATGCCACCACCACGCGACGGCCCTTCATCAGTACCAACCATGGGCAGTTCCATCAGTCATTAGGCCAGACTCAACCCAGTCAGATACCTTCTTTCATTAACTTTCCCTCGGATTATTTCCAAGAAATAAAACAGAAATTGCCAGCAATTGGCGAAGCATCCCGTCCTTCGTCTCAGCATCACTCAAATCCTTCTTCCACTGCCTCGTTTACAGTGAGCACTACAAAACTGACCTCGACCGCGAGCACAACGACATCGACCAAAACGACCAGCACCATAAATCCAATGACCACCACCACGACTGCACCCAGAATAAGATACACAATTCGACCATATCGTAATCGGGGACAGAACAAATGGAACGCAAGCAACAATAGCAACAACAACAGTAGTTACGCCAACAGCATCAACAACAGCAAATACAATGCCACAAAGACGTTGACCTTAGACCTTAAGGAAAGCCCCATAGGAATTAGAAAACGTCCCATAACATTGGCATCTAGTACGGGCTTAAACACTGGAACTGGCAGCAATCTAATAAATACGAATATGGACATGAACAAACCTAACCACAGGTATAGTTTGTAAGCCAAGAATTGAAAATATCTACATCCTTTAAGAATCTCAGAACAAAATCAAAACGAACCAAAACAAAGATCAACTAATCGTGTTACGTTTAACCCTCCTGCTAAACAGAAACGAATGTGAGACTTAAATCTCTAGTTCTATATTTTGGTTTTTGAACCCTTTTTTAAATAACAGATACCTGGGTATGCGGGCTACCCGCCGCCGCTCCCATAAAAGGAAATTAATAAAAACAAAACGACACTTGACACCTTCCCGTTTGTAAATACCTACTTTGTTCTTTGTTATTTTAAACATAAGGAAAAAGAAGAATACGCTGTGAATACGTTACTGTAATCGTAAATAAACGTACCCTGCCTTAGATAATGTGAAACCTGTACAGTTTTTACCGAAACTTATTGACTAAAAGGAAAGAGACGCCATCGTTAACTCATGTTGAATCTTGAAGGAAAGTGAATGGAAGCAAAGAAATACAGAGATGCCCAAAGAAGTGAATTTATCTCAATCAAATCAAATCGGAATTTGTTACCATATTCTTTACTTATGTTAAATGTTAACCATACGTTAAATCGTTTTTAATTAATATAAATCATACGTCGCAGTTTACAGAATACCTTTTCTTAACTAAGTTTCGATAGAAGGCGCTGTAAATTAATACTTATGTTTCAAAGCGCACTATAAATACTAAATGGGAAAATGTGAAATATGATAGCAGACATTATGAGCTTGATCTTTTGTCTTTCAAGAAAATATATATCTTAATTTTTTAAAATGCAATGATCAATCGTTACCTTAAATCATACGCAGTATTAACGGTCGTATCTCGTATTCAAAATTGTTATTTATATTACAAACAGTGTTGACAATTTTGCCTCTTTCTCAGTAAATTTGGCTTTTTTTAGCCTGTTTAGCGGACAAAATTGGGATTAGCTTTTTCTGTTTTATTTTTTTCCATAAATATCTTAGATTATTTTGGGGTTTGATTTAAAGTATGTTATTGCAACTTATTTTACTCGTGGCATATATGTATAAAACCTAAAATAACAATTCTACTAAAAATAACTAAAGTCACACTCAACTTAACGGAAAAATGGATTAAATATTCTCAAAATTCCGTAAGAGCATACAATTATTCTGATTCAAAACATTAGTTTTGAAGTTGATGCCACAGTTAGGAGCGGAAATAGATCAAACCTTTACCCAATGTCTTGGACTTTTTGATGAGTATTTTGAGTCAAAGTTGGATTTTGAACTTCGGTTTTGTAAACATTTTAGCAGATTATATCCATGGACGTAATTTAAAATATATACATAGTCGAATCTTATTTAAAATTTGATTGCCTATATTTATCTAGAAGAAATACACATTTCCTACTTGAAGTAAAGAAGCCTTTTTTTACGAGTTTTAATATTACTACCTTGATTCCCATGCCCACAACTACTTACAGATCTTTCTTATATATATAAAAAATATTGATGGGTAGCAAATGTTGGATCTGAAAGGAATCAAAGTATAATTCTTTGTACTTTTATGACTTCAAGAAAAACAATTTTTCACAAATGTGCTCGGATCTTTAAATATATTATATCAACTGAAATAAGTATCCAAAGTCGCGCCCTAAAAAAAGTGTCATACTGTCTCTGGCCATAAGAACTGTTTTGACGTTCTGAACGCGCAGTAATAATAAGTTTTAAAATTCTACTCTAAAACAATTGGATCTAATACCAAAATGCAAAGAAAATGTTGTAGACTAAAGATTATATTTTGTATACTTCTCGTGAGTTCGTGAATCGAATTATATATCTAGAAATGCATATCTTATCCGGCAAGAACTTTATATATGAGAAAAGATCTCACTTCTTAAGTGTCAACTGTAAAACTCAATAAATATTAAAGTAGCTCAGTTAAAAAAAAAAAAAAAAAAAAAAAAAAAAAAAAAAAAAAAAAAAAAAA
>JAHXMU010000581.1:75051-89616 GCA_019455685.1 Philornis downsi
AAAAAAAAAAAAAAAAAAAAAAAAAAAAAAAAAAAAAACAGAATAATTTTCATATAAATATATGATAAATTTTCCTTGATTTCTTAACATTCTTCTTTTTTCGTTGTCAAGTTCTGGCAACACTGATTATAATATACGAACAAAATCCGCATTTGACTGAGGATTAGCCAGAGAAGGAATTGAACAGATGCGAAAATGATACAATTTGATTAATTTAAATGTTAATATCTTTGGATCGAATAGGTTCATTTATAATCGTCTATTTTTCTAATTCATTTGAAACTAATGAATTCGCGGCAATTCGATCACTCAATGTCGAAGTACATTGCGATAGCGTTTACATATGGCTTTTCTAAATAAATTAACTGTTTTTTATGCATATTTCAAAGTCTATATTTTTTCTATTGTAATTCTTTCTTTCTGAAAAAATAAATAATTTTTCTTTCAGATTTAGAATTGAATAAAACTTTTAGATTTTATTCTAAAGTATTTCTTAATACCATTTTGACAAATAGATACAACTTTGGAAATATTGCTTTAGTAGCTATGAAAATGTCATAGATTTAGAAGCGCTTTCAAGCTAGTGCACATGTACATGTTTAATTAAGCTGCATTCCGAAGCAGTTAAGCTTATTAGTAACAACATCCTTTCCCTTTCCTTTCGAAAAGTGCAAAACCTTTTCTTTAGAAGTAAAAAATATGCATATAATGTACGTCTAGGAGTGGGCAAAGTCTTGCCTTTATTCAATGACTCCCAGTTTTTCTTGGCCCTCGAACCGAAGATCATAATCACGATAGTCGCGTGTACCAAACATCGTGCTATGGCCTGTCCAATAATTTCTGAATTAAAGTTGACTAACATTTTTGAAAGTAATTTTGACGAAATTGGTATTAAAGCGTTTCTTCCGAAATGGTATATGTATATGCACACACTCTACCTGTAAAAAAAAAATAAAACAAATTCCGTTGCATCCCATGAATAAGACATTGGAGAGCTTCTCACATTCAGAGAGCTTACAAGCATTCATTCAACGGTAGCTACAGTTTAACGACAATTCGTCGTAGTTGGAAAAGCATTTACCAAACTTGTTGATTACTCGACAATTCGGGTTCGTGTTCGTCAGACACATCGAGGTGACCGCCGTTTAACTAGAGGTAGGTGGCTGTAAGTGGAATTGAACCTGCGACCATGCGAATGATGGTCGCGTATGCTAACCATCGCCACACGGCCGATCTACGATCTACGCCTGGGACTAGTTAAAATGATATTCTTTTTGAATGGTTTTGAGTTTCTTTGCTGCGATATAATTCGCTTTGTCGCAACATATGATCTATTTATTTGACTTAATAACGTGTATGCGTCAGCAAAATTATTATAAAAATATTACGTTATGGATTATAATATAACTTCTGCCAATTTTTTAATACTTCGCAGGTTTTAACCCGTTTTTGCTAAGCATTTTTTTTTTTACTCAACTACCGGAATTGACGCCAACATAAAGACGCGACCTCCATTTACTCGTGAATAAACAGAGATACGACCGCATCGAGGTTCTTATCCTCAATTACATTCTGTATTCTTCTTAAAATTCACGAATTTATTTTTTATTCATTTATTTTTTTTTTTTTACCCAAACTGGAAGTTCTTAACGTTCGACATTTGACAACAAAAAAAAAAAAATAGTGTCACGCAGTAAGGAAAACTGCTCCAAATTTATGCACACTATCAATTAATGGGAACCTCGACAGATTCGAATATTTGCCGATGGAAATTGGTTAATTCGTGAAAAATAACGATTCTTTTCCATCCCGCAAATATATTATGTGAAAGCTTCGCACATTTATAGAGCTTATCACCTGTTCTATTTGCAGCCTCGCTGAAAGCGTATGAGTAATATTATTTAAATGAAGACGTATAGACTCTGTGCATATCATAATTAGGTAACTCATACGCTTCATAGATACGAGTATTTAATTTATACCACTCATACGTTACAATATTCAAATAAAAATTCAAGAAATATTTCACACCAGTTGTATTTAATAATTATGAAAGTGTTTGCGCTAGTACTGATATAAAATTGAAACTAAGGTTAATTTATTTTTTTACTTTCGAATGCAAATTATTACCTAAACAATATTGCATATCAAACGCAAAGAAAATGGATAACAATTCTGGTACCATAATAATCTATTCGTCGTGGCAGCTCTGTTTTCTGCAGCTTCCTTACATCTCTCCTCTCCTTTTTACTTCTTCTTGCATATACTCCATATTTGACTCATCTCTACTGTTCTCTCTCATTTACTAACGCTTAACTCTTGCACTATAACACTTTCCACTTATCACACCATCGTTATTATGTTGTTCTATCCTCAAAAGCTTTTACTAAACTCCATTTGATAATGTAAATTGTAAAAACAAGAACTATGAAAATAGTTACATATTTAGCATTGTTTGTACAACAACTAATTAAACATTTTTTGTTTTGTTGTTTTCTCATTTTTTCTTTGTATATATCAAAAATAAACAATACTGCAACTTGTTGTAATCGAATTTGAAATCAAATTGAATTATATATCATTGTTATAAACCATAACCATCTAATCATCAAATTACGACAAATCCCACAAACAATTGTATATAATAATAATGGGTTGCGAAATTATGGAAAATATAAACAACATACAAACAAACGAAAAAACCATTCATTTCCCCCGAAAACATAAACCTTTACAATACACAAAACAATTTGTAGAATTGATTCATCATCCCCATCATCATCCTTACAATCACAAACGGCAACGCCGGCCAACATTTTCATACAAAATATTAGGGCCACACCACAGCCACAACAGCAACATTTGATACAGCAACAACACCAACACCAAGTGATTGTTGAGACAATACCGTCAACACAAACCCAAAATCATTATCGAAATCAGCAGCAACATCAACAGCAACAACATCAACAACAACAACAACAACAGCTCTCACCGCCATTACCGACATTAGCTCAGCCACAACCATTCAGTCCAAATCGTAATTATTATAATACAACAGCATCATTGTCCTATAATAATAACAACAACCATAATAATCATAATGCTGATGTTGTCGCATATGTGCCACAGCAGCAACAAAAGCAACAACAACAAATTCCCTTACAACATTCATCTCAACAACAGCAACCACAGCAACAACAACAACAGTCACTAATCTCACAATCAGATATCCAACAATCTGAACAAAGTCCTTATGATACTTATTATTCTGTTTATGACGATGATATTGATTTGTATAGGGACCTAGACTATCAGCAACCACAACACCAGCAGCAGCAACCGCAACAACAGCAACAACAACACTATAAGCAACAGCAGCAGCACCAACAGCCAATAAGATCACAGCCACAACAATCGACATATCGCCCATTAGATATCTTTACAACACCAGCACCGCAAACTGCGCAACGAGAGACTTATAGACCCCAACCCAAGCCAGAGAGGCCCACATATACGAATCAACAGCCATTGGTCTATAATGCCGATTACGATGAGGATCTGATCGCACAGGTGAGTTCCACAGGATCAATAAGATACGATATGATTTTTGAAGTGATGGGGCTGCCAGATAGCAATAGTACAATAAATTTCATATAAGTAAGCAAAGAAATACGTATACATAAATCAAAAATAAGAAGGATTAACAAATGATATAAGATAATAGATAGGAGATAACAAACAGTAAAAAGGAAATAAGGTATAGCGAGTCGTTAATATCAACAATGTATTGCGTTGTTCGGAAAGTTCGTTCTGTTTTTAAAAGAAATTTATTTACCAATTTATATACAAGAGAAAACAATTATTTTTATCTATTATATAATGTCCTACTTTTGTAATAACTTCTTTCCACTTCTCTGGAAACTTTTTAATTCCCGCAAGGTTTTTTGAAAAAAAAAAACGTTCAATTCTATTTTTCACTTCCTCGTCGTTATGGAAATTCAAATCCTTCAAGTGGTGGTTGCTCCGACTGCGAAATAGGTGATAGTCGGACGGGGCGAGTTGTGGGGAGTACGGTGGGTGAGGCAAAACTTCCCACCCATGCTCTGACAGTTCCTGACAGGTCCGCAAGGCAGTGTAAGAGCGGACGTTGACATGATGGAAGATGACATCTCCCCGATTGATGAGCCTTAGCCGTTTTTCTTCCAATGCCGCCTTCAATTTCTCTAATTGTACGATATAGAAGTCCGCAGTAATCGTTTGATTTGTTGGGAGAAGCTCAAAAAAGACTACTCCTCTGGCATTCCACCAAATCGTCAACATTACCTTCCAGCTTTTGAGGTGGGTTGAGGGAGTTCATTTGGTTTCTCCCATGATCTTTACCGCGTGATATTGTTGTAGACTATCCATTTTTCATCCCCTGCGATGAGATTCTTCAGAAATGGTGTCTTGTTATATCTTATCCTTAGGTTATCGCAGACGTCAATGCGATTCAGGCGGTTGGCCTCGGTGAGAGAGTAGGTACACATCGAGGTTGCTCACAAATCCGAGTTATTTTATGACCGCGTAAACGGTTGAGACTGATTTTTCTTTTTTGATTATTTAAGCTATTCCCTAACTGTTGCACGAGGATTAACAATAATTAAATCCCTCACCTCCTCGGAAACAATTGCTTTTGGTCGTCCTGATCTGGGAGCGTCCGTTACGGAGAAGTCGCCCGTAGAAAATCGTTTAAAACATTTCTGGCAAGTTTGGTTTTTTCTTCACAAACAGACTTTCTTTTTCAGCTGGCTTCAGCAGCCTTTTTTCCTTTTTGGAAATAACACGGCATAATATGCCTAAAATGCTCTTTTTCACTCATTCTTTTCACTTTTTAAAACTTTTTTTAACGCTATAACCACTCACGACTAGAACGAGAACACAAGTAAATAGTTTAGAGAAGTGATGGGAGAAAGTTATGATAATGTTTGAACGAACTCTACCTCGAACAACCCGATACAATCTATCCAAAATGTGTGTATAGGATGATTTTTTAACCGTAGTTTTTTTAAAAATCGAATAAACCACACAAATTTCCAACATATATTAAAATCGATAAATCGTATCGATAAATTGGTCTTTGCCATTTAATTTTTAAAGATAATTTCATGTAAATGTTGTCCGCAGCTCCGTCTCAAAATGTCCATTCGGAAGGTCCAATTTTTCGTTACTTTTTCGAGCATTTCGGCCTGTATTCCACGATTAACGCGTGTTATGTTATCCTGTCAGACTTCAATAGTGTTCAGCTTGCCCACATAGACTAACGACTTGACATAACCCCGCAAGAAATAAGTAAGAGGCGTTAAATCGCAAGATCTTGGGGGCCAACTCACATGGTCAAATCGAGACATAAACTGCTCACCAAATTCATCCCTCAACATATCCATTCTTTCACGAGCAGTGTGGCATGTTGCACCGTCCTGATGAAACCACATGTCAACCAAGTTCAACTCAGCCAATTGGGGCAAAAAAAGATTCCTTGTGGTTGAGTAACACATGCCCGATCGCTGAGAACGGCGACGAATTGACACTTCACGATCGTCATTAACACTGGTCGCTACGTCTGCAATATTTTGTTCGGTACGCACTCTACGCATGCGAGTCGATGGTTTTATATCCAACAAAGCAAACTTGGTGCGAAAATTGTAAATAACAGCACGAATTGTTGATTCGGCAGATCGATTATGACGACCATAAAATGGTCATATTAAACGATGCACATTTTTCACAGAGCATGAATTTTGATAATAAATTTCAACGATTTGCAATCGTTGCTCGTTTGTTAGTCTTTCCATGATGAAATGGCAGAGTATACTGTACACTTTTCACTTTGACAGATGACGTTTGGACGCCATCACCAACCAGTGCTGCCAACCTGAAAAGCTTAAATCCTAAAAAATCACCCTATAGTAAATGGTAAATGCTTATCGCAAGCAGTAAACAGGAAATATCAAACAAAAAATAGAAAGCTGTATAATTCGTAATAGGAAAAAAGTATGTAGCAACTGCGAACAACCTTACAGAACAGAAAATAGCAAGTATTAAATAGAAATTAACAAATTTCAATAACAGGCAGGTACGTCATAAACAGCCACCTGAAAAAAATACCAGTAGCAAATAGCGAATATCATACCGGCATATACTACAAAATATATAGCAAACATAGAATCTTAAATAATAAACAATCAGTATAAATAGCCATCTACGAAATTCATGGCGTCTCCATAATCAAATTTGCCTTTTCAGATCGAACAAGACAATGCCTACAATCAGCCTACCAGACCACCATCAAGGTAAGTCCCCCAATAGATACTACTGCCTCAATTCTAACCCATTCACCTAAAAAAAAAATAAATAAAACAAAAATCCAACACCTAAAGTTTATAACATCCAAAGAAAAAAAATAAAATCATGCTAACCCCAATTTCTAACCCTTAACGACGTGGATTACTGCTATTGATTAGACAAAACAGTTTAGGGACCTTGTAATAGTAAATATTCCATACGAGCATAAAAAAAGACAAAAGTCCCGACCCGCGGTAGGCCCCAAACTCAATTCGAACTTAATAAATCTCCATTAACACAACATCATTATTTTTTCTACACTTATAACTTACAAACGAAATCTTAAACTCTAAACATAAATATACTAAAACCAACATCAAAATTTTATATTTCCTCACTCACTTACACCTTCCTCACCGACTTTGCCAACCGTTAACATCAAATTACACCAAAAAAAAACCCCCTAAACATGTTATAGGAAAGAACAAATTGCTATCCAACCTCTAAGCAGCGGTCCTTCATCAACAGTGCGCTCACTGTTGATCAACGATGAGCGGAATTTTTATAGTACCCTGACCACAGCTCGACCGGCCGTGATTGGCGGTAGTCCCGATGAAGAGTATATCTACGAAACGGAATACATTGATGCACCCGATTATTATTACAATGATAAAGGGCAAGAGCAACCGGTTGTCCGACCACAACCACCGCCACCAAAAGCCACGACTTTTGCTCCCCAAGTGAAATTAACCAATGATAATTATAATATAATAGAGGCAAAGTTGCCAGCATCAATTGATCAAGAAGATGAACTATTCAGAAGCAGAATTAATGGCAGGCCCTTGGAAGTAACAATGGCCACTACAAGGATAACGGCACCCAGTACTACCGTGCGTACGCCTCCCAGTACGCAAAGGACTACTGCTAAGAGCAGTAGTACGTCAACGACAACGACAACAACTACGACCAGCAGCAGCACTAGCACCTCGACCTCGACTTCCACGACGACGCCGAAGCCAACTGTTGCCAAAATAAGTAAAACTCCAAGTCCTTCCACCACCATAACAACGACAAAATCAAGGTATTTTAGCCGTTTTTTTGAGAAAATATCAAAAATAACTGCCTTCTCCCATTTAAACGTGTTGGCTTCTATTTACCAATTGAATTGGCTTTTAATTTGGAATGTTTTTTTGTTCTTAAAAAAAATCACAAAAACCAACAACAAACACATGCATACATAAGAAAACTTTGCATTCTGCTGCTGCCTGATAAACAAAACATTCATCGGTAAAGTGCGTCGATGTGTTCATTAAACATATTCCACCTCTCTCTCTTTCTCTCTCGCTCTCCACTATACTACATGTCATTAATTCTAGTAGTTTTTTACTTGTTTCTTGATTGGCTTTAATCATAGTAAAACTTTACAAATTAACACCAACACTGACACAGAGACATCGACACAATCACCTATATAGCAGCAATTATACACATACACACATGTACGCAAATGTACACAACCTTCTCATGTTACACCCATTCCTGACTGATGATTTTAACAAAGATTCAAAAAAAAAAAAAAAAAACAACATGGAGATCTATATGAAAATAGTCATGTTACTCTAAGTGTCAATTCGTCTAGGTCCCTCGAATTTTGAGATACAAAGACATATATACTCGTATGAGGAAATGCATGTCCGTGTTGATTGTTGATGTGTGTGAGGGCTAAATGGTTGCATGCCTTTGAAAATAAGCTATCCCAGCATGCTCCATTGTCATTTTGAATCCTGGGGCATACAAAGGACCGGAATCATAATGAAACTACTAACAAATATTAGTTAAAAATGCTAACACACAACTGGTCAGAGAAAATATTACATTTGAAATATTATAAAGAAGCTCAAAAGCCAATAGCACTGTATTGAACGCTTGGTTCTTAAGTCTTTTGTTTCGCAGGGTGAGAAAAGTGATTGTAGGCCTACTTGAATTTTTTTAACAAGTTTTTGAAAATTTCAAATGATAAGAATTTCTTAACAATTTTGGATTAAGTAAAAATGTCTTTCGGCTTCCGCATTACTTTTGATTTAAAATTTGAAGATTAGGGAATATTTTGTATTTTAGTGTTGAGAAAATACGGTCTCTTAAGTTGATTTTTCAAACATATAGTCATTAAAGATTAAGGTGAACGAAAATGCAATAAAATAAGTGAATCGCCACACAATGTCTTAAACAAAAAATAAAATCATTCAACAGTCGTGTCTACTTCTCATATAATCCGGCACATTCATTTGTTCGCCATTAAGAAACACTATAGAAATTTCGCTAAAGTCAAATTCAATTCTCCCCCAACGAATTAAAGTTGTTACAAATAGATGGTTATTTTCTAATAGATAACTTCAGTAACCTGTATGTCATGTTGTATAAATGCAATCGAGTTACGCCAGATGGCGTTAGAAAGATAACATTTCGTACTCAGAAAACTACCCAACAAGTTTTGTAATTGCTAAACTTAGTATTGTTTGAGCACCTTAAAGATTAACAGCAGTAAAGAGAACAGCTGTATGTCGTGTTGTATAAGCGCAATAGAGTTACGCCAGATGGCGTTAGAAAGATAAAATTTTGTACTCAGAAAAGTACCCAACTATTTTTGTGATTGCTAAACTCAGCATTGTTTGAGCACGTTGAAGATGAACACCAGCAAAGTGAAAATATGCCGTATTTTACAGGCTTTCTCGAATTAAAACCGATACGTAAGCCAGGCGCGGTTGAAAATGTGAAATATTAGTAGTCTTAATACTGTAACAGCTAATCAGGCGCATTTTCGATCTCGTCGATACCGTTCCGGTAAATTTTATATCAAACACAAGCCACGCTTTAAAAGGCCAATCGTCGAAAATGCCGACATAGTAAAGGACAGGACAGTCGATTTCAAAATACCGTTTGGAACTACTTAAATAAGGCTGGATGCATAAAGAAGTTCGACAATGGATACCAAATGCATTAATCCAAAAAAAAATCCCCGATGCACCGAATTTCCATCTAACAGAAACAAACGGCAACAAAATCGATCTATGTCTGAAGCTGATGATGATTGATGACGAAAAATGGATGATTTACGAAAAAGTCAAGTGAAAATCGCCGTGATCAAATCGTGATGAACCGCCGCAAACGCTGGTTGAGCCAGAAGTTACGGTCAGGAAAGTGTTGATGTTTTTTTTTGGTGGGATTAACGGATTAGCTCATCTAATATGAACTACTCCCCTATGGCCAAAATCGAATTTTAGCTTACATATTACAGCTAGTATGTGATCTCTTTTAATACTAATACGTTTTACGTTTTTAATGGAACCTCACGTCAATTCTTTAAAATGTAACAATTTGAGCCTCTGTGGTAGCTCTTTTCCGGATGTGATTCACATCTAAATGTTACACATATATGCAGAAATGTCTGTACATGTTGGATTCCGATAGAACGTGTACAAATGTTCTTCAATGGTAGACCTTCGAGCCGGACAAGTTTTCGAGTTTTCAATGCAATCTTAATGCCGTGTAAAAGTATATACAGAGCCAAATACGAACATTTTTGCGATCTTACTGATCTACAGAAGCCCCCTACCAAGAGAAGCCTTAATTGTAGACCTTCGAGCCAAATACGAACAATTTTTCGATACTATCCTGATTTATATGCAGAAAAGAGGATATAGATTTATCCAACTCAAGTAAACAATTTAATAAATGAAACTTCTGTCCTTCGAATTGGATAGGATTAACTTTCACATCTCCTTAACGTTTACAAAAGCGTGTCTGCCCTTTGGTGCCCAATGAGCAACGAGCCGGCGTAGTGAAGAGTAGCAGTCCTTCGAGTCGAGTATGACTATTTTAGAAATCTCACTTATTGATAAAAGTTATGACGTACTCCTTTGGGCTTAATAACCAATAGAATAGGAGAAGCCTGAATGGTACTCCCTTCAAGCCGGCCATTAACAATTTTTGAACTCAATTCTGGCTTATGCACAAATTCATCCAAGTTAAGTAAACAATACAGCAAGCCTTAATAGCTGCTCTTCAAGCTACGCACAGCTAAGTTTCTAGTCTCGTCGTTATTCGCCACTGGATGAAATATTTCACGTCCAACATATCTGATCAAAATTAAAAGTTTGGTAAAAAGATATATAGGTATAGTGAAATAAAATCCATAATTTGTTCAATCGCTGGCTTTAGTTATCTTGCGTTAGAAAGATTTCGTATTAAAAATGAAATATTCACAGAGTTTTACGATTGCTTGACTGATTCAGTTTGAACCCACGTCAAAGATGGACTCCAACAAAGAGAAATAAGCTATATTTTACAGTTTTCCTTCGATAAAGACGAAACGAAGACGGCTGAAAGTGTGGAATAAGGTTTATGATCGGGATACTGTGACAGCCAATCATACGCAATTTTGGATTCGCCATGGAAAGCCAATTGTCAAAAATATCATTAGAATAACAGAAATCGTGAAGTCCGATCATCATGGACGCACGATCATCATGAACCACTTAAACAAAACTGGTAACAAAAAAATATCTGGATGTACGGGTGCCACACGAATTACGCAAAAAAAAAAACTTCATGGACCGAACCGTTATCTGCGAATCGCTGCTGAATTGCAAAAAGTCGATCCATTTTTAAAGGGGATGGCAACTGATGATTAGAAGTGGCTCACTTACGAGAACATCAAATGAAGACGGTCGTGGTCAAATCGCAGTGAGCCGGCGCAAACGGTGCTAAAGTTAGGATTAACAGTCAGGAAGGTTTTACTGTATGTTTGGTAGGGTTGGCAGGGAGTCATCTGATATGAGCTGATCCCTTCGTCCAAATACTTAGCTCGGACCTGTGCTATCAACAATTGAATAGTCTGAAGGAAGTAATCACATGTCGACAACGGATCTAACACAAAGTGTATATGAACTGTTCATGGTTACGACGAATGATTTTGCCGGTAAAAAATTCACCTCAACAGGAGCTTGTGAAAATCGATTATCCTACCTTTTTGCGAATAGAGACGAGGTTTCCTATGAGTGGGGCATAATGGACAAGTTAGTTAGTTAGAATAAGCAACTTATATTTACTAAGAAAAAACGAAAATAATGATGGGATGATGATATACCAAAATTATCCCACAGGCCATAGTACAATGAATTTCGCAATGCTGAGCAATACTAAAACAAAAGTTGAGAATTTGTGTTTTACAACCAAATTTTGGTAGAACAATTGATTTTAGCATGAGTGCGTAGTTTATTGTCATTTTTATTAATGCAGTGAATACTTGATTTTATGATGATCGTATGATAAATTCGTTCTAACTGTGCTATTCTACTGTAAATTTTAAAATTGAAAGTAATCTGGCGAAGTTCTTTAAGAGCTTTTCCATGTAAAGACAATACGTATATTCTGATTCAAGGTACAATTTTGAAATTAAAATTTTGTGGAAAGGGAAGAAACTCGTTTTTTTGGAAGATAGGCAAATTATGCGGTGACCAAGTGTTAACAATTATAGCTATCATTTAAATCAATTGTATATTTTCTTGATAAATCTATATACTAAAACATCTGCTTAGTATTTTCATTATGATTCCATTTAACACCACGTTAATGAATATTTAACGAATTCTCTGAATGTCAGTATGCAATATACGTAATTAAAATAGGTTTTGATACCCCAATTTTTATAAAGCAGCTATAAACCCCTTGCCATCATTTCTGAAAATGCCTTTTTGCGAGGACAGTATTTAGTGCACGTTACATATATGTGTTAGCATGAGCATGAGATCTATCTCTTAGTATCCTGTAACAAACAATCTGTCTCTCCATATATATTATATATATGTTTACAAAAATAATTTCCATCATAAATGCATGATTCTTGGTTACCTCGAAAACAGGAAGCCACGAAGAAGATCGAATCAGTGAGAACCCAGCGATGAAACAAAAAAAAAACAAATATAAATTGTAATAAATAGGTTATGTGTTATTCCGTACATATGTTGTTCTTATATATATATATATACAAACGTTATCATCATTTACAGCTATTGTTAATATTAAATATTTAACTTCTCTTTTTTACCAACCATATAATGGAACTCTTTTTTGACCTCTACCACCACCATCACTACGAACATCACGATTGAAACATTACAATTCCTTGTTATATTCCGAAATGTGTGTTTTTGCCCAAATGAAAACGTTTAATAATTAACCCCTATTCCCCCAATGATAATTTCGATAAACTGTCTCACGTTCTATTTGACCACCGACCCTTCACCGTCCCTCTCTGTCTCTCACTACCCCACAATGTTATGGCTAAATAGTAGTAAATTATCATCACTTTACAGTCCCTTTGATAGTCACGTTGGCCATTATGTAGATGATATTTCTGTAGAGGAGGAACCGTCTAATATTTATTATAGAAATATAAATATACAAAAGCAACAAAAACCACAAATGCAAACGCAACAACGGCAACAACAACAACACAATGTTGATGTTGAAGCAGACGAAGATGAGGAAGAGCAAATTATATTCAATATTGGCAAATTGCAATCACATAGAAATCGAAATAATATTAACCACAACAATAACAATAATAGCAATAATAACAGTAATAACAGCAATAATAAGAAGACGAATATTAATACAAATGCACAACATGAACAACAACAACAGCAACATCAACAACAAAAACATGAACAATCACTATTGAACCAACAACATTTACAACAACAACAACAACAATTTCAATTGTATAACCCACCTCTACTGCCACTACTGCCACCACAACAACCAGAGACTCTTCTTGTACCATTTAAGGCTAATACGACTGATCGTTATATACTAACTCTATTAACGGATAATGTGGATTTCTCCAACAGATCCAAAACGCATACGCATGCCAATAAAAAATTACAGCTCCAACAACAAGAACAACATCAACAGCAACAACTACAGCAAGAACAGCTACAACAAATCAAGTCACAATTACCACAAAAACACTACAGACAAGAAAACAAACACAGTAAAACTTCCCACACAGTCGTAACATCCATTCCAACCACTTCATCAACCTCAACCACTACTACCACTACCACCCAGCCATCTACCACCTCCACTACTACATCCTCTACACAAAATCCCAGATCTTTCTTTGCCTCAAAATCCCGACCAGCAGACTCCCAATCCCACCAACCAGAGCCACACCGCACCAGTGCAGTAGCTGAATCTTTGGCCCCAACGGAAAGGCCTCAAAGAGCGAAATACTTGCAAAGTATTGAAGACGTGGAAACTGTTTACGATGAAAGTCAAACTGTCCACGTGCAAAGTCCTGAACCGCCTAAAGCGTATGCTACTGAACGCTCAACGTATCAAGCCTCAAACTATGCTACAAGCCCACGCGGTAGTGCTGAAGCGTCCAAAACATATGCTACTGAACGCTCGACGCACCAAGCCTCAAATTATGCTACAAGTCCGCGTGATAAGGCTGAAGCGGCCAAAGTATACGCTACTGAACGCTCGACGTACCTCCCGTCAAATTATGCTACAAGTCTGCGTGGTAGTGCTGAACCGGCCAAAACGTATGCTAGCGAACGCTCGGCTTATCAAGCCTCAAATTATGCTACAAGTCCGGGTGGTAATTTAGCAAGATCACAAACTGACAAGGCCGCCTCAGAATTTCGGGCCAAAAGTTACGATGTCTATGGCTCGGCAGCAGGTGGTGTGAAGAGTAACGAATTTGTAGATGAAAAGTCCAAAGACGGCGCCAACAGAAAGCACATCAAATCCTATGTGCTTTCTGATTTGGCGCCGCAAAGCTTTAAGCCTAAGCCTACAGAAAAACAGACTTTAGTCAAAGGCGATTCCTCGGAACAGGAACAGGAAGTCTTAAATGGTGCTAGCTCCAGTACAACACTTAGATATCCAGGATCTTATAAAAACGCTCCCGAACCAAAACCCTTTGAATATAAACTGCAGACGGGCAGCAATGGCTTTACACTCAGAGCCCAACATTTGGTGATACCCACAGAATCGGCCAAGCCACTGTTTGAGCGCAAACCGGTGACTCAATACTTTACAAACCCGCCCACTACAACAACGAGTGCCAGCACAGTATCTACGACGTCGGAAACAACGACCAGAAAACCCACCACCACCAGTACAACCACAACGACTACAGCAAAACCCTTCCGGCCCCACACGGAGGTAGTC
>JAHXMU010000581.1:89626-103231 GCA_019455685.1 Philornis downsi
CTTGGCTTCGAATCAACGTTTTGTATCACCCTATAAAAGTTTGGAGACCATCTTACAAAAAGATGAAAAATCTTCTTACATTAACATCAGAACCACTTCAAAGCCTAAATATGTGCCCAGCAGTTCCACGGCCCATCCATTCTTACAAACAACCGCTAAGCCGTTGAGAAGCTACTTCTTAATAACTTCGCCACCAAAGAATCTCAATGAAACTCTGTTCGCCACCATGTCCGCGAATGTGAGAAATTTCAGCATTAGTGATGCTATTATTGGATCACTCACGAGTCAGAATCTCAGACCTATAGGTATGAAAGCCTTAGCAGCGACAACTACCACCAGCTCAACCTCGTCGGCAATCACCAGCACGACAAGCCTGACCACTGTCTCTGCTCCTGCTACCACACAGAGTACAACACCCGCCACTACCACCACGATATTGGCCACATCGTCTTTAAGAGTGAATGCCGACAAGTCACGTCCTCGAGGCAGATCACGTTATACGGCGGCAACGGCCACCAATCTTTTGGATAACGATGAACCGACCACCTATTCGCCAAAATATCGCATCCGAACAAATGATGTAGAAATCACTACCACGCCTACTTCACAATATCCAGGAAGAAGAAAAATTCAAAGAGCTCGCATAGCTGCTTTGCAAACGCAAAGAAGTACGCAGAGACCAAAAGAAAGATATGTCTCGAAGTCGCATGAAACGGAGACTCAAGGGCAAGAGCAAGTGCGAACGCAACCTCAAGTCCCTAAGGCAGAGGCTTTGGTCGCCGGTCCTCTGAATACTAATCAAGATAACAGCATAGAGGGTACCAAATCCACCGAGACCACCGAAGAAGTTGTAGTCTCCATAACTGATCGTCCTTTGAAGTATTACTTTTCCAATAAATATCGCCAGCAGACGGGAGAACGAACTTTGGCCGATAGCTTACAAAATGCTGGCTACATTACCTCGACTACAGCGACGGGGAAGTCGACATACCGCAATACTTCGGTGTTGGAGCAACTAAAACTTTTCCTTACCGGCGGCAGTGATAGCGAAGAGAACAGTGAAAGTGGTTCCCCACAATTTGTAAATGAGGATTTCCATGAGCCGGAAATTAAGGCGGCAGTACAAGAAATTAAAAATCTTTACGCCTCAACGGGACAGAGAACGACACCTACAACGACAACAACGACTACGACAACAACTTTAAGACCTACTACTACCACCACCACCACTACCACTACTACAACAATAAACAAACCAATTAGTTTAGCTTCCCCCAGTAGTACAGCAACAAGAATGAACACTGAACACCATACAGCCAGCACTGGCACAGCCTCTTCAAGCACTCTGAATGCCACACAGTCCCACAATAGTTTTACACCTACCACAACCACCTCCACCACGTCCAGCCACACAACCAACAAAACAGCCAACACATTGACAACAGCAACAGCCACAACGCCTAAATACTATCCCAAATTTCCATCCTCAACCTTTAGTTATCTATCCTCGCCCACAACCTCAATCTCCACCTCAACCACTATCAAGAACCAGTTGTCAACCAGTACACCACCTGCTTATACGACCGGCCACAGTGGTAGAACATCAACAGCAGTCTCATCGGGTTCGGGCTCCAGTTCGGGCTCCCACTACCACTCTAGCTTCTCTGCCAACTCAGGGTCGGCCGTTTTACCGCCCGCTCGTGTCTCCAGAGTTAATAGCGCTCTGAAGTCGTCTATCGCTGCTGCGGCCACTGCCACACCCTCCTCCTCGCTGAATGCTAACAATGCCGCGGCTTCCAGTGCGTCTTCTCAGAGAAATGCCAATAATAACAAATTCTCATTGGGTTCCACGGTCAAATGTTCCGATACAACCTCCAATGCCAAATGCAACGAAATCCCCTCGAGGTATTGTTTTATGAAAGCAAAAAACGAAAAGCCTTTTCTCTTTATATCTCTCTTTTTCTCTTAATGACTAATTCAAATTTAGATTTGAATTTTAAAAATTAAAAAAAACAAAAACAATTTCACTGGCTTCTTAAATAAATTCAATATATGATGCACCTATTTTTTTATATTCTATTGGCCAATTTTACTAAAAACAAATGAAAAAAAAAAAAAACAAATGCAAAAGAATTTGCTCACCCTTGAACTAAACCTAAAAATCTTTCGCAAAAAAAAACAAAATTTAATATATTTTTTTGGAGATATTTTGTTACAATTTTTTTTCTAATATCAAGTTTTATTTTCACGTTGTACGCTCAGATAATTAATTTGTTTTCTCTTTTAAAAACGATAAACAATCACTATGTTAAATAAGATAATAAATATGGAAATTTTCATAAGAAAAAATTCTTTTTAGGTGGTGGTAAAAATATTTAGTTTTTGAATTATATTCATTTTTGTTTTGTTTGTTTTGTTAATTTCTACATTAGTATTTGATATTGGTTTCATGTGTAATATTTGAAATTAATTTGTTTGTTTGCCGCACCAAGTGAGAACCGAAAAAGATGGGTCCACCTATTTGTATTAAGAACATCAAATGCACTTTTTGTATTAGCTTAATTTGGTTTCTGCACCTTAGCTCATTATACTCGTACATATTTAAACAATTGGTTTTACAAAACATTTGATTCACATAATTACGATGATTTTTTTCTTCATTCCCAGCATTTACTCCCTAGATTCATTGAAATACTTAGTAGATTTTTTCAAAATTCTAGTGATTAACTCATCTACCCCGAAAAGTCAGTGCCAAAAAGGCACCAGTGATCTTCTTTCGGTTAGTGGCTGCATCGTTATTTACTGAAAATATAACATCTCTAAAACCAAACCATGACTACTTCCACTGTTGATCATTAATTTATTTTTGAAAACTAAACGGAAGGTTATGAACGACAAATTTTGTTGTTTTTAATTTTATTTGAGGGAAAACAAATTTAGATTTTAAATCTATTTTCTGCTCCCTCCCTACTTTAAAAAGAAAAAAGTGCATCGAGTTGTGTCTATTAATAAGACATCAGTATGCATTCTCAAGTCGCTGTAGTTCAGCATAATCGTTAATACGAAATATTATAGTATTTTAAAAGAAATCTTGAAATAATCATTAATATATCTTTGAAAACTAAACGGTAGGTTATGAAAGAAAAACTTTGTTGATTTAAATTTGATTTGAGGCAAAATAAATTTTAAATTTTCAACCAATTTTCTGCTGCCTACCTTAAAAAGAATAAACTGCATTAAGTTTTGTCTATTATAAGACATCAGAATGTATTCTCAAGTCGCTGTAGTTCAACATAATCTTCATTACGAAATACTATAGATTTTTAAAAGAATCCTCGAAATAATCATTAATATATTTTTGAAAACTAAACGGTAGGTTATGTAAGAAAAATGTGTTGATTTAAATTTGATTTGAGGCAAAATAAATTTTAAATTTTCAACCAATTTTCTGCCCCTACCTTAAAAATAATAAACTGCATTAAGTTTTGTCTATTAATAAGACATCAGCATGTATTCTCTAGTCGCTGTAGTTCAACATAATTTACGAAATATTATAGTTTTTTAAAAGAAATCTCGAAATAATCATTAATATATTTTTGAAAACTAAACGGTAGGTTATGTAAGAAAAATGTGTTGATTTAAATATGATTTGCGGGCAAATAAATTTAGATTTTCAATCGATTTTTAGCCCCCTACCTTAAAAATAATAAAGTGCATTAAGTTTTGTCTATTAATAAGACATGAGTGTGCATTCTCAAGTCGCTGTTGTTCAACATAATCTTCATAACGAAATGTTATAGTTTTCTACAAGAAATCTCGAAATATAAAGTTATTTTCCGATTTTTTTAAACATTTTTTCTGTACATGTTTGAATGATGCCAATAATTTATTTACTACCTAACCACATGTAAGGCAGCGTTCATAATGACAGCGACAATTTCGTTTTTTGTCCATCTGTCTCCCATTTAAGGCATTTCATATAAAAAGCTTTTGTTACAAAAGCTTTTGTTACACAAATTCTTTACAGCTACAACTTTAGTTACATTTCTGTTCGAAGCAAAATATTACAAATGAGAACTAGAGAACTAGATTTTCGAATTTCATTTTCAAACGGAAATTTACCAGTGAAATTTGAAATAATTTTTATTATCCTTACAATTCCACAGTTGTAAATATTTCTTATATTTCAACAATTTATTCACACCCGAAATTAAACACTACGTTCTGCATTAGAAGAAAAATCTGTGGAAAAGAACGTTTCCGAACAAATTTGTATCGCTACCGCTGTGTACGCAGTTTATTCAATACAGTTGGTTTTTGAGAAGAATATGTTCAAAGCGTCACTCATAAGTCGGGCTCAAGTCAATTGAAATAATACTGGCGTCTACCTGATTCAGGCAATTTGGAAACTAAAAGCTGCCGAAGTCCCTTGAAGCCTTGATATATATTCATTTTGAGTTTTTAAAACTGATATACCCTCGTACTCGCAGGTCATTGGTAGTTCTTTTTAAGCCATGATGTTCGTATACTGACTGGCTTTTTCTCAGTGATGGTCAGTCTTAGTACAAAAGAGTTGAAAGATTTCAAAGTCCCTTAACGCTTTCGAATCGGCTCCTGTTTTTGTTTTGTGTTAGTCAAATTTAATAAGCATCCAGTACAATTAATTAAACGCAATACCCGTATTGACTGTTTTTAAGAGGAATATATGGCTCATTTTAAAAGAGCCCAGAGCCTATCTTAGACAATCGACTCTTTTTCGAGAGTGGAGAAACTGACGTTATGCGGCCAACGAAATGCGAACTACAAATATACGAGTACACAAGTATTTGAAAGCCTTCGGGTAATCAAATTTCTCCATCGTTACATCAATCGTCGATAAAATAACATAAATTAGAGAATTATCGAATGTTGTTGCCGGAATTGTTGAAAGATTTCAAAATCCCTTTACGCTTTCGAACCGGCTCCTGTTTTTATTTCTTATTGGTCAAATTTAATTAACATCCAATACAATTATTTAAACGCAATACCCATATTGACTCATCGTTTTTCAGAAGAATATATGGCTCATTTTAAAAGAGTCCAGAGCCTATCTTAGGCATTCAACCCTTCTCCTAAAGTGGAGAAATTGACGTTATGCGGCCAACGAAATGAGACCTACAAATATACGAATACGCAAACATTTGAAAGCTTTTGGGTAATAAAATTTCACAATCATTACATCAATCGTCGATAAAATAACATAAATTACAGAATTATCGAATGTTATTGCCGGAATTGTAGTTCGGTTTGAATTCGAACCGCATGAATAAGGAGTGGCGCTTAGTTGGCAAAGCTTTCCATGTCACGAATGTGTCGACTCGTTATAAACTCGTTATAAATTGGCAATGCGAAAATCTATTTTTTCTTCAAGCATAATATGTCGATGTAGCTCGTTTGTAGAATGACATGATATATAATTTTCAGATGTAAAATGTTCTTATTTTTCTGTAACCAGAGACCTCCAAATAGACCGTTGCCACTATAAAATTTACAAAAGAGGGGATTCTTCGTATCATTCAGTTGTTTTGTTACTCTCTGGCAAAAGAAAATTACAAATGGATCTGGAGTGTTTTCATATTTCAGTTTCGGTTTACGGGGGTTTGAACCTCCAATCGGAACCTTCTTAGTATTCCTCGGCACCTTCACCGTCACCGCCGACACCGTCACCCATGTCTACCGTCTACCCACTATTCATTAACGAACAAAGTTGAGGAAAATGTCGAAAAATTTTAAATTTCTCATACCTAAATTTCTCATACTTAAATTTCTCATACTACTTTTAATTAACGAATAAATGATAAAATTGCTAAACAAAAAAAATATTGAAAATTATAATATTTCTAGAGGTGGGTTTGTCTTTGTATGCACAAGTTTTTTTCTTACTGGGCCCATATTCGAGTACACATATATTTTTTTAAGTGTATCTCCGTTTGTGCCATTGCCTAATATTCTGCGTTGTATTGTAAGATAGGTAGAAATAGTATCTTGGGAAGTTGAATTTTTCTTACTCGAAAGCGAAGAGGTTTATCATGAAGCGGCTTGAAAGTTTCATTGGCGGTGGAGCAAACTTTGGTAAAATTACACACCACCCCAAAGTTGTAGTTGTCAACGCTCACGTAGTGAGTTAACGAGTGGTTCACCAAAATGAATTTGTAGGATTTATCGACGTTTACCGCCAAAACCACGAAGTTTACATCATCATAAAAAACTGATCCTACGAGAGTTGTTACATACACTTGGATCGGTTTTTCAAACACAGGATACACCATTAGGGCTTGTTCATTTAGTTGAATCATGCTTAAAAGCTGATGTAATTCCCATGTCGTTTTGTTGTTTTTAAGTCAAGATGTTGCTATCCTGATCTGGTTTTTGCTCGGCGATAGTCAGACTATGTCAGCTTCGATAATTGACTCAGTTTCATCAATCCTGTAAATGTACTCCTCAAATTTGTGTCATACTCTGCGTATATGTAAACAAACTTTGTTCTCACAGAAGGTGAGCCACGTAGCATAGCCTGTACTTTAAACATTTTAGTACAATTTCGGGGATCCACCTTCTTCTCCGTATTTTTCTATATCCTAGCTTTCTTTCTTTCACCAACAGTTTTCTTCTATCTAAAGGAAGAATATATTCTTCTTATAACATACACTGATAGCATGAGTTACAATCGGACGCTATGCAAAACTATACTTCATATTGAGTTCGACTTCCCATTCCTAAATTCAATTTGAAGGAAGCTTAAGATGATCATCTTACAAGTACCATCTCAATATGTAAACAATATTGCGAAATGTAGTGAATATGTTGTGTTCAAATGGACAAAGCCCTACAAATTTCACATACATATTTTTAAACTGCCATTAGCATATCATGGATTTTTGGAACCACAATCGCATATGTCTCATATATATTTTCAAAAAAAGCTTGTTTTGTTTGCTGTTGTCTTAGACAACTCTGCCAACACCTCAAATATCTTAGATCAATTGCAACCATTGACTAATAACGCCCCAAAAATGCAGCAATATAAAATATTTGAAAAGAATGGAAACATCTGTTGTCGGTTAATTCTGCAGAAATTCGCTCATGTTTAGACAAGAACTGAGCTGATTTCGAAGCCAATGGTGACAAAGAAAAAGTTCATATTATTTCATATTTTATTATCAATCAAACATACGAGAGCGGTCCCTAAACTAACCGACCTAACAAACAAGATACAAAAAAGTTGGGAAGAATTTTCTTTATTTTTCAACATAATCTCCTTTTAGCTCGATACACTTTTGTCACCGATATTTAAAGCTTCTATAACCTGTCAAACTCCTTAAAAGAGCCGTCAACCGCAGACTTCACCTCTTCAATGTGGGCAAATTTTTTACTGCCGAGCCATTTTCTTCAAGTTTGGAAATAGAAAATAGTCCGAGAGATCAAAATTGTGCGAATAAGGTGCGTGATGAACCAATTTGAAATTTAATTCATTAATTTTGATCATCGCAATAGTGGATGTGTGAACTGGAGCATTGTCTTAATAATTTATTTTTCGCCAAATGCAGCCTTTTTCCATAATTTTACCACCCAAACGCTGCAATAAATTGGCATAATATTCGCCATTGATGGGGTTTTCTTTCTAAATCAATAATCAATAAAAATAATCCTATGAGCATCCGAAAACACCGTTGCCATGACGTTGTCTGCAGATGGAATCATCCTCGTTTCCTTTGGACACGATTTTCCCATTCCAAACCCATGTCTCATCAATGGTTATAAATCAACGCAGCTCGTACGGCCTCATTTAAACTCTGCTACCCAGCATTTTACAGTCGTAAACGAAGCAGCAGACTACCTCAGAGTAGAATCTAGCTCTTCTTTAATACTGGCTAGACTGAGACCTTTCAAATGGAAATATTGAATTACACAACAGTGACCCATTTTTTCAATGTATACAAATTCACTGAGATGACTTAAATAAAAATACTAAATAATGTGTCGCCTTGAAACTTAAAATACGTGTTTTATAAGGTTGACACTTTTCACCAAAACAATTTTTTTCAAACTACTGGCACCATCTATACGTCAAGTCGGCCCTGGGACCGCCTTCGTCGTTATGATTTGGATTTAAAACTTATAAGATTACCTTTAAATTCCAATACTACTTTCCATTAATATCGTCTTCCCTAAACACTAAACACCTCTATGTGGTAAGCGGAATTCATTGTATATTTCCTATATCGTTTTATGCAATAGCCTTTTCACATAATTTACGCATTTTCAATAAATAAAATATGCAAAATGTCATTTCAATCTTCACAAATTTGTCTTTACGAAAAAGTTCTTGTCGAGAACATTTTCGAAAAGAAAAGGTTCTCTTTTCCTATATTCTCAATTCTATATCCTTTGACTTCAATTTAGTTATACATATAGTTTGTCAATGAAGACTTCTCTGTATGAATATAGTATTTTTTATTGGATATAAATAATTATCCCTTTCGGAGCCCTATTTTGAATTTGACTGCAAAACTTTTTAAAAAACGCAGACAATTTTTTTTTTGGAAAAAGATATTTTTCGCCAAATTTTGCATATAATGAGTTAGTTAGATGTAAAGATATCCGTTTATCAAAGGGAATTGCATGGAAACTGACCGCTTTCTAAAAAAAATTTGGTTAAGCTTTTGAAGTTTAAAGTTATGCAAAATCGCTCTACACAGAGACTGAATCCAGCTGTGGAAATATGAGAAATTCTCAGATTTTTTTAACAATTTTACCATTTATTCGTTAATTAAAAACATTTTACATATTCTATAGTATTCTACTTGTCTGTCAACAGGTCAGTACAAGATTCTTTACATTACAGAACGCACAAGTAGCACAAGTAAGCGAAATTGATCCAATAGGGGAAAAAATAATGAGCACCCGCAATGTTTTCTTCAACAATTATATAATTTATTCGTTAATTAAAAGCTGCTTAAGGGAGTATTTAATGTATAGCAGAAAGAGTCCAAGTTATAATCCTTTTGACGGACTGTCCCAATTGTGAGCGTGGCTGTTAAAAAATACTATAGACACATAAAACGGAAAACGGGCGAAGTCAAAGTGTATGAGAAAAGGTATTTTTTGATACCTCCACTTTTCTGGCGTAAGCCAGTACGTCGTCCACGACGCTATGGTTAACAAACATTGCAATTGTGAAACAAAATCTTGCTCATAGAAATCCAATTAAATCCAACTTTTGATAAAATTATTCTTTTTCCGAATTTTTCTAATATTTTCGTCGTTTATTTATTAATTAAGTTCAAAATACGGTGATATTTTGAGACATGCGAGAAGGATACACTCCAATTTATACAGATACATTTGTAAGGGACCACCACGGTCATAGGTGTGGTTAACGAATATCAGTAAATATAATTTTCGACTGGTAAAATAAATTAAGTCGACATGTTATGAAAAGCAGTCATTTATGTTACGTGCACTTATCAAACGATGAGCTGATACATCATCGTCTACTTCTTCCACTTGCACTTCCACTTCCATTGCTAGCCGACAGAAGTGGCACCTATCCAACTTTTGGCTTTGTTCTAAATGAAATATTTTTCCCCCCAAAAAAACTATTGCCGTGAACCTGATTTTCAGGTAATTTTTTTGTTAAAAAGCACTTTAGATCAGCCTAATTTAAACGAATTATATTGCCCCTGGTTGTGTTACGTGCACTTATCCAACGATAAGCTGATACATCATCGTCCACATTTTCCACTTGCACTTCCACTTCCAACTTTGCGGTTGTTGTAAATGAAATATTTTTTTTCGAAAATTTATTTTCGTGAAGGACGATTTTCAGGTAGTTTCTTTGTTAAAAAGACACTTTAGATCAGTTTCAGCCTAATTTAAACGAATTATATTTCCCCTGGTTGTGTTATGTGCACTTATCAAACGATGAGCTGATACATCATCGCCCACATCTTCTATTTGCATTCCCACTTCCAACTTTGCGGTTGCTGTAAATGAAATATTTTTTTTTGAAAAACTATTTTCGTGAAGGACGATTTTCAGGTAATTTATTTGTTAAAAAGACAGTTTAGATCAGTTTCAACCTAATTTGAACGAATTATATTGCCCCTGGTCGTGAAGAAAGGAACGAGAACGTTTGATCCAGGGAACAGAAGATCCCACTTCTTGCAAATTATTTTAGAATTATCAACAGATTTTTGGGTAATAAATACTTCAAAAATATGTACTGCTTTTCTTCAGTTAATTTTATGAGGCATGAAATGAAACCTATTTTCGTATTTCCTATTTGCTTTCATTGCGAACATTACTAGATACGATGGGAGTTAATAATTTGGATTGGATTTTGAAAAATTGTATATGTATTAAAAACAAAATAGCATCACTAAAATTATGGGATGTTTGTTATAAGAAATCAGGAGACAACTTTTAGAAATCTCAATTTTTTTCTGGCCCACCAAAATTGCAGTTTCCCTAAGTAGTCAAAATCCCGAAATTCCCCAAAGAAAATAACATTCAGGGATTTTAATGGGTTAAATGCAAAGTTGCGAGCGTTTTCCGTCAGTTACCTTTAGTAAATCATACCTCATGAGATATATATCGGATCGGCTCCTACGCTATAAAAAAAAGTTCTTTGACAATTTTGTACTTGGCGGAGCCAGTTGTGTTTTGCAGCGTTCCAACATGGAATTAAAAAATAGAAAATTCAATATATCCTTTCCAAATGAGCTAAGGTGAAAAGGTGAAGCAGGCGACCAAAAAAATGTATGCTATTAGCGGATCCAATACAGTATCGAATACAGCAGCAAAACGGTGGGTTCAATGTTTCCGTTCTGGTAATAAAAGCGTCTGATTTGAGGCACGTTCTGGTAAGCCAATCGTCGAAAATGTCAATGAAATCGTGAAACTATCGAGTCGCACCGACATGTAAGAACGGAGGATTACCTATGAACCTGATTGGAAACATTTGCATAAAACTGGGTTAACAGGGAAGCTGTATATCATGTTACATTCACTCATCGCAAAAGAACTTACTGGGTCATATTGGACTTTCGCGCCTTGCAATTGAAACGAAAAGAAATCAATCCAGTTTTGTAGCGGATGGGAAATGGGTGACATACAGAATAACAGCCGAAAAAAATAGGATCAAAGAGCTGTGAGCTGGCCCAAAGAACCGCCAAGCCGGGATAAACATCCAATAAGATTTTGATACATGTTTGGTGGGATTGGAAAAGAATCATCTGTCAGGCTAAACACTCTGCTATACAGCTCTTCTATGAACAACCTATAAGATTTAAGCATGCGATCAACCAGAAACGATCAAGAGGAAGAGTGTTAAGTGCCAGGCTGTACACATTCTTAACTACGCGATAGGAAATTCTATCGTATCCACCGTGACACCAAGCGGTTGTCTTCTTTTCACACATTTGTAAAATTTTCCTGATGATATGAAACTGGCCTCAGAATAGACTTGTGAAACTTAGCTAGTCAAGATTTTTACCAATAGGGACGAGTACGTTTTCAATCCCAAAATTATGAAATTGCAAAAGTTGCCTGACAAAACGGCTCATATTTCATATAAATGAGATAATCCTACCCATTTTGATTTCGTCATCGAAATAAACGCCCAGAATTTTTTACTTCACTCAATAGTTAAAAAAAGTCGGACATAAAAACTGGCAGCAATATCTACAATGCCAAATGACTGACAAATGAATGTACCAAAATTTTAATATTCTGCATTTTTATACAAAAAAATTAAGAAAATGTTTACTTACTGAGCTCAGATAGTTCAGAAAAAAGTCAAATAATGACAGACCTTGAAATGAGTTTATTGGTATCGAGCCAAATAAATATAATTTACTATAATACTTCCTTTTGTTAATTCATATACAAAAACTTGGGAATGAAGTTTTTTACTGAATTCATCCTTTTATTTTTGTTGACGAAATAGGCCAAAACCAAAATTTTGTCATCAATTTGAGATTGAATTTCGAATAACTCAGTTATGAGTTAGTATTCAATGTTCAGTATTCAATACATACTTTTAATAATTAATAAATGTGTAAAGAAGAAAAATTATTGCCGGAAAAAAAATAAAACTAAACGACTAAAAAATGATATCCAATAACTGGACGCCAAGAATAGCCCTGAAGGAAAATTCAGACTAGATAGGGTATAATCTTTATGAATTTCGCAACATATATTATATTTACTCCAATTCTCACTTATAAAAAAGGTTCACATCCATTAAGCAAATAGAGATCAGTTAGCAAATTCATTTTGTAGTCCTCTCATCATTGTATAAACTAAATTGTGTTAAATCGAAACATTTAATCTGTTTATTCATAAAATCATATTAATTATTTTAGTCAAAGAATCAAATGTAACACAATTTGTTAACAAAATTACCATTTTAAATTTTATGAAACAAAATTTCTTTAAATCAAAAAAAAAATCAATCAATTTGCGTACACTGAAAGAAAAACTTTAGAAGAAAAATAAAAGTTAACAAAATATGTATTAAATATAGTATTTGGCCTCATATAGCAATACAACTTTATAACATTCAATCTCTAACGAATAATTTTCCGAAGCCTTTGCCCAAGTCCCGTCTTGATTTCATTCCGATTTACTGATCAAGCTGAAAACTGCTGATAACCCGAACCCATTTTGGAAAGCTAAACGTCGTAAACCTCATAAAACAAAGTAAAAAATAAAAAAAAAACAAAATTATTAACTCCAAATATAATACACCAAAAAAACTTATTCCCATTCAACTCCCAAAAAATAAAAAAAAAAACAATATTTCAATAAAATAATAAAACAATATCTCTTGCAGCTAGTTATATTCCTTGAAGAAGAAAAAAAACGTACACACTTGACACTGTAAAAACTGTACATAATTTAAAAAGAGAATAGTAACACTTTTTTGGTTCTCACTGTTAAAAATTTGCAAAGAACATTTCATTAAAACTACCATGTTTTGGAAAAAAAAAAAAAACTACTAACTAACATCACTGTTGGGGAAATCATTTGTAAATTTTTGGTGTATTGGTAGCTCATTGTTAACCCTCTTAGTGCGCTAATTTGTATATCTTATTGTAAATAATTTTGTACATATTTTCGATTATATGTTGAAATTACTTTGTCTAATCATTTTTCTTTTTCTTTTATTAAAAGTGTCATTTTGTTTTTGTTCTGTGTGTTTAATTTAAACATAACTGTTTTTTTTTTTCTCTTGGCAATTTTAACCATATTGCATTTTAATTCCAATCTTTGCCTCTATTTCTAAAATCTATTTCTTTTTTTTTCTCTTTTTTATTCGCTGTTTCTAATATCTAATCTGTTACTAAACTGCCTACCAACCTACCTACCAAACATCAACAACTTTTTGCCAAATTTTTTGTCAAAATTTAATTTTAAAATTGAAAAATAATTAGAATTAATTCGAATAGCAATAGGAATCGCGGTAATTCAGCATCATACAATCAAGGCGATGTGGGAGCAGCTCCGGTGACCAGCAATCGTGGAACACATCCACCGTAAGTACCAGATATTTACTAATTG
>JAHXMU010000581.1:131244-160684 GCA_019455685.1 Philornis downsi
AAGTGGCTGACAACACAATGTGCCTCTGGATAAAATGTACATAAAAATGTATAATACTGAAAAATTTGGTAGAACCTTTCTATTGAAAACAACAAAATAAGACATAAATTTTTTAGTTTAATGACGGCATCCATATATTTTGAGAGAGAAACATGAAAATGGCATAAGAAATGCAATGATTTGTTTGCTTTTCGAAAATTGCTTTTTACCACAAATTAAAAGAAAACATAATGTGATACCAACATCTTTGGAAATACAACACCTTCAAAGATTAGCTAATTTTTTAAAAACATGGAAAAGAATCAGTTTAATATTAAAATATTACAAAGAGCACATCCACATAACCTGCAACTTCAGTAATTTTTTTACTTGTATTGAAAGAGTGTTGAAATATTTGTCAAGAATTGTCTTGAAAAATAAATTCATTAAAACAATATATACAAAGCAATACAAAAAAGAAAAAAAAAATACGTAGCACTAAAGAAAAAAAGATTGTTAGTAACTTAACCATAAAATGCTACATTTGGCCCATAGTTCTAAATTATTGTTTAAAAATCAAATACACAGTATAGGTTTCAAACTACACGTCAGCTAAAAGTGATGTGTGCTCATTTATTCACAGAATAAACGTTACGCTTGTTTAGTTAAAAAATAACGTTTAAACAAATGTTTCCTTAAATGTAACTATATGTATTAAAATTATACAAATTTTCTAGAGAAACACAATCGTTTGATGACTTAAGATATTTCTGAAGTTATGTCTACGATTACAACGATTTCATCAACATTTCCTCCAACTGTTTCGTGTCGATTTGTGGTTTATTTGCCCCAGCCGGTGTAGAACTAAGCCAATATTCTGAGGCGGCTATATAGATAGCCACAGCGGCTCCAACAATATATGCAATGTGCGTAGAACTTTGGAAGATAACACATGTGGCCACACAGAGACCAAAATAAGTGAGGAAACGTGTAATATTTACATACTGATCACGTTTTTCATTAGAGTCATCTGAGCGTTGTGTGAAAATTAAGATAAATCATATAGGGTAAAACTCGCATTGGAGTACGTTCATACATATAACTCTTATATTGAATTCACTTACCTTGACATTTGCCATCCTTAAGGGAATAGCCTGCAGCACATTTTTTACACATATCTGGTCCATCGCCATCACAACCTTCACATGAACGATCACACTCTAAGCACGAATGGGAGCCTTCGTTATTCACACAAAATTGATTGGGTCGGCAAGAGCGTGGCGACTCAAGACACTCGTTTATGTCTAAACATCCATTGGTATTATCCCAGCGCCACCCCTCAACGCACTTAGCACAACCTAAAATTAAACGGCAACTTCTCTTTGAGCAAAAGTTTTCTGTAGACAACTTTTCGTATAGAAAAGTATAGTTGTTCATAGACAACTTTTCTATACAAAAAGTTTCGTGTAGGAAAGTTTAAGCTACTATATTTTTGGTGTAGGAATGTTGTTGTTAGATTACGAAGGTGGTTCCAAAACTAGCCGACCTAACAAAGAAGACGCAAGAAAGCTGAGAAAATTTTTCTCATTTTATAGTAAGAACTTCAAACGCTTTAAAATAGCCTTCAACCGCAGATTCCACCTCTTCATTGCTGGCAAATCATTTACTTCCGGGCCATTTTTCAAGTTTTTAAATAGAAAATGTTTGGAGTCAGTTAAATCTAGGAAACAAGGTACGTGCTGAAGAAATTCGAACTTTAATTCATTAATTTGGCCATCACAGTGGTGGATGTGTAAACTGGAGCATTGTTTTGATGAAGCAACACTTTCTTTTTCTTTCTTTCAATCATTTCATCATCTAAACGCTGCATCATAATATTCGCGGTTCCTTTCTAAAGATAATCAACAAAAGATTATCCCAAGCGCATCTCAAAAATGGACGTCATGGCCTTGCCTGCAGGTGGAATCGTCTTTGTCCTCTCTGGACACGATTCTCCCATTCCAGTCCACTGTTGACTGTTTGTTGCGGTGAGACATCGCCAAACACTCTACTGAAACATCTTCACGACGCCGTTTCTGCTCTGTTGAAAGCAAGTGCGGTAACCATCTTGCGCACAGCTTTCTCACCTTCAAAACTTCTGTCAATATACGATAGCAATTTTTGAAATACTTATCATTTCTGCAAACTTCCCCAGAGTAAAATCGAGCTCGATTTTAATGTTGGTTGGACTGATACCTTTCAAATGAAAATATTGAATTACATAACAATTTTTTCTCAACTTCACTGAGATCGTTCACTTTTGATGGCTCAAATAAAAATGCTAAGCGACGTGGCGCTTGAAACAGATGTTTTATAAGGTCGCCCAAAATAAGTTTATAAGGGTTTATACTTCAGGTCGGCTAGTTTTGGGACCGCCCTCTTACTTTTCGTATAGAAAAGTTGTATCCCTAATGCATTTTCGTTCCCAATTTTAATTAAATGTGTATATACATATTATAAAAGAACTTCGTTACTAAAATTTGCTTACCTTTTGGTCCCGCTCCTTTGCATCCATCACTTTTGGTGCACGCTTTGTGGCAGGCCGTACATAAAAGCTTTTCGCTGTCTCTGAATGCTTCATAAAATCCTGTCGCACATTCATTACAGTCATCACCTCTATAACCAGTATCACAATTACACTTGCCATTGCCTTTTCGAGTGCCGTCGCCCTTGCATTTACCATTACCCCGGCAGTTCGTACACAATTTACATTCCGGTCCATAGTGGCCTTCAGGACAGCAAACTTCAAGTTTGTCTATGCATAACCATTTCTGCAAGTCTTCCTCTCCAGATTGCTTGTGAGTAAACCACTCTTCTAGTAAATGTTCATGATCATTGGCCAGGTTGTGGCATTGCGTCTGGCCACGTTTTATTTCGCTGCACAGATTTTCTTGAATTTCCACCAGACGTACTTCACTGGTCTTATAGGAACGTAATTTTTCTTCTTCCCAGGCAGCATCGCCACCAGCATGTTTCCCTCGACTGGTCCTCTCCAAGCCCAGTTTAAAAGAAGCCACTAGAGTCGTACATGCTTTGCATGGTGGCAGTTTGGTTGACTTTTCTTTTTGTTCTTTTGGATTCAGGAGATCATCAGAGTTAACTGTAGCAACACATATTACGAGGAAAATTGTAATCAATTGCTGAACACATGCCTGCTCTAGTCTCATTCTGGCGATTAGTTCTCGTGGCGGCTATTTACGTTGTTGCTGTCCTATTGATGTTCAGTCTGTTCAATGCGTCTGTTCTCAACTTTTAATTGATAATCCTTTCTGCGAATAGGTTTACGTGTTAGTTTTGCATTTATCTTTCGTCTTTTTACACTTCTCAGTTTTAATCAACCACCAACAACAACTAACTTTGACAATTTTCCAGAACATCTTTTCCCCCTTCTTTTTGTTGTTATTTTCGTAAATGTGGAAACTGGAACAGCTGTTTACATTCAGAGTTGTCTTTTGAAATATGTTTGTATTGCCCGCGAGTAGCCGATTTGTAATAAGTGTTATACGTGTATTCGGTGTCCGAATTGCATTCAAACTTGAAGCAGAAATAAACCGTGAAACGGTGTAAATAACTTTTTGAAGATGTAAAGTTTTTAAATGTATGTCACTCCATCCAATTTTATAATGCAGGTAAGGATATTCAAACAAAACGTGTAATGAAGTCGATGGAAATCCGATGTGCGGTACCCTCAAGGCACGTGTGACTCATTCCAAAAATTAGAACCCTTTAAATAATGTAGCTGAAATGTCGGGATTCTTTGAAACCACCTGTGTCCTTGTATCACATACCTGTTTATACCTCATAACATATATTTAAAGAGATTGAAATTGCTGCTATAAGGGCGCACAGTGAAATTTTAAAATGCACGGTTTAAAAATCTACGGGGCTCTTTAAGTATTGAGAGCTGAACACATGTAGTTCTCACAATGACACCAAACGCCTCTCTAGGGTAAAGTAACATTGACATACCATTTTTTATATTTCGATAACTGTTTCTGCAGTAAACGTCTTCAAAGTTAAAAATTACCCATATGTTGTTTCCATACCACAGGTTGCTTAGGAAAAGGGTTTCAAAAAACTTTTATAGGTTGTTCAAACTGTCAGCCATATGATGTTATGATGTCATCATTAATCAGCTGTTAATGATTTGAAATTACACAACACACGTAAGTACTTAATGCCGTCTGTGGTCTACCAGGCGTTCAGACTGGCATTATTTACTAATGATGGTGTAACAGGAACTGAAAAAATAATTTCCTGATTTGTTGATTTAATTTGAACTACTTGTTTGTGTCCGAGAGATAAGTGTTGTTGCAAGCAGTTTTGTTTACTTTTACTGATTACTGCGAACAAATATCACATAGTTGCATTTAAAAAAATTTTCTCAAAATATCTTCAAAAATCAAAAACTTGTATTTTGCATAGTTTTTCATCAAAAATCTTGGAATTGCAAAACTCGCTTGGCATCGAGCAGTATGTTAATAATAGCGATTTCAGTTAAAACATCATATTCAACTAATTATTTTAGAAGTATTTCATAAAATTAGCTAAAAAACTTAAAAATGCCTGTAATGTAATTATTCTTTGTTGTATTAGGACGAAGGTAAATCAGTGATTCTTATCTCCGCCTGACAGGTTGACCCCCCTCAACAGAACATTGTTGCAGTAGTGCGTCAATGTTTAAATCCGAGATGACAGTGCCGAAAGGCAGGTTACTTGCTGTCGTTTATCATGGTTCATGAAGTTTCACTCTGTACTCTGTCTGGGTAGCACTATGAGAGAAATAACGAATCTGCTTCCGCACTTGAATAGATAAAAGGCCAAGGTAACTGACTTGGTTCTCCAAGTTCGCCGAGTTATGGGAGTCCGACAGGGGCCCAAGTAAAGGACTGGCTGCGCGCCCTCTGTGTTTGACCGTTATGATGAGGATCTGACCAGAATAGGCGTAAATAGCGCCCGAGGAGCGTTCAAACATCTCTTAACGAACCAAAAGCCAAATTTTCTAGACAATGGTATTACCTGTCTTGCTCCATAACGAATAATACTGGATTGTGACACAAGCGGATGAATCAGTTCTGGAAGTTTTCGAGGGAAACATTTTCCGAGAAACATGAGTTCATGGTAATTAATGAAGCATATCGGGATCGTACTGTATCCATAGGCTGTATTCCAACGTAGAGGTGCACAAGCACATCGAAATACGGCTATTGCGTTGGCTGGGTCATGTTGTGCGGATGGGCCCAAATGTTCTAGTGTGAAGAGTGTTCTATGATGCGGTGTAGAAGAGATCCGTTTGAACGATCAGGCTTTTGCAGAAGAGCGACGCACTTGTAATTATTTTCTATGTTCAGTATACAGCAGATAAGGATACCCATTTACGCAAGATAAACCCCAATCCCAACAACAGTGGACGAAGCATATCATCTTATGAGAAATCTCATCACGTCGTCTGGCTGGCATAATACAGTAGATGAAAATATAATATCCAGATTGTGCTTTACAAATCCCACAACTGCGCCATCAAAGCGAATTCGCCTCAAATGTAAGCATCATTTGTCTTGTTGATCGCCAATGTTCTTCCTTACACAGAGAGCAATAAGTCTCTTCAATGATTTCAAAGAAAAGAAAGGAAAGGAAGATTACTCTGTCCTAGGTGAATTTCTTAATAAGCAGCAACCACCTGAATAATCTTGGTAGAATTTCTTAACCCCACACATCTCACAATATTTCTTGGCATAAAAATACCGTTTTTTATTTTATCTGGTTATCACATTTATTTATTTAAATATAATGATTCCTTTAATACAATATTGAATATGTGTCATCATTTTTAAGACTAAATTACTGTACAAAACATAGAATATGTTTTTTGCTTCTTTTTTTTCTTTGTTATTCTTTAAAAATAAAAAATCACACGGAATAACAATTTTCGTAAAAATACATATTGATAAAGGAGGTTAGCAAACTAAACAAATATATTTTTTTCAATTTTATATTTTTTAAATACATTTGTATAAAAAGCCTTTAAATTACATAAGATCCAATATTTGTGTAAGTCAAATTCATTACATTTTCAATTGGCTGTTTTGAAAATCTAAGAATTTGGAATTTGGACAAAATCTATAAATTTATAAAAAAAAGTTTTTGTGAAAAACTTCCAGTTTGTGGTATAGATAATCGTTTTGCTTTCTTTTTAAATACTGATAAAATTTTAAATTGATTCTATGTTATTTTTGACACGCTTTGGTTTAGTGCATTGTTTGAAACGTTACAATTTTAAATTATAGTGATGTTTTGTAAACAATTTCAACAGATTAACAAACAAATTGTTACATAAAAACGAAACACAACAACTATAACTATAACTAACTAACTATAACTATAACTATATTTTTCTCTAATTCACAATGGAAAGGTTAAAAAAGGGTTAAATCGTTAACTATATCAAAACAAAGGCAACGGTTATGGATTTGCTGAATGTTTACAAAAGAACTGAAATATAAACCTTAGCGTTTGCAATGGCCATGAACTTCGAAGTAAAAAGGGAGTTAGAAATTTCAAGGAATTTTATAAGGTACAAGATAGTTTCTAAAATGTTTTGTCTTGCAACTGAACTCCCGAGGTAGTAAATTTTATAATTATTTAATTTCGATCGCTCAGATGGAATATGGCCGACGATAAATATATATACATACATATATACTCGAGAAAGATGCTAATTGAAAACTGAGTTGTGCAACTTAAGAAATTGAACCAAATGCAATCTAGCTTTAACATTGCCTCATTCTTACTAACTTACTTGCAATTCTTATGTTTTAATTCCAGAAATTCATATGAAGGATTTCTACCAGTGTGACACTTTCAAGAGAAATGATTATTTCTGTTTTTTAGAAACTCTGGCTTTTCAAAAATATTATATTAAAATTCCAAGTTGGTTTAAGGATGCTCAAAGAGCTGTTTTATAAGGTCAGAAACCGGTCGTGGCATGATGATTGGCACATGCGACTGTTGTGCATATGATCGTGGAATCAAGTCCCAATACAGCCATTAAATCTTCCTTTAATTAAGAACTTTCCGACTATTATTATTAATTCTAGAACACTTATGTATGTCGATGACATCATTTATGTTTGCATACTCTTTAGTTGCGATTGTATACATGAATCCAGCAAATTGCAGACGAATTTAGATTTGTTTGTCATCAGGTATTAGGTATTTATTGCATGGACCTAAATCTGGGAAAGTACAAGCGCATGCGGTTTTTTTAGACTTCGACCAAGTTCTTTTTGTAGTAATAATGATTTGAGTTTCATTAATTCTTTTCCCAACCTCGGCACTTTGTTGGACAGGAAATTTAGTGCCAAAGAACACATTGTAACCATGGTCAACAAAGCTAATGGTGTACTAGATTTTATAAACCTTTGGACTATAGAGTTTTTCCAACCATATGTAACGGAACAACGGTACACATGTTTGGTTAGACCTATGATAGGGTATAGATTTATATTGCTAAGATAGCAGCAGTCCCAAAATATTTCTTGATATTATACGAGCAAGCTAAAATTAGATCGTCCGTTAATACTAAGAAGTATTTGGAATATGTTTAATATCATTACATTTGTTTTTAAGGTGTTGAGTGTTACAGTTTCGTCCACTTTTTTTTGGTTTACAGACTCTTCTTTAGAATTCTTTTTTTTCTTTGACAAATTTTAAAATCTTATAGTATAATTGTTATCACTGCAGCAGTGGTCGACATTTTTTAGCCTTTCGTTAAATATCACACAAATTCCTTTCACTTCATTATAAACCATTTTATAAAGTAAAAATATTTGAAGGAATAAACTTTGTCGAAATAAAAAAATATTCTCAAAAATTACCTAAATTTTGAGAGGCCACACTAGTATAAACGCTTACAGCAACATTTTCGTAGGTTATTCGTTTAGTTTATAGTATAAATGTGAAATATGGAAATGGTGACTACTATAAAGTTTTAAACTTATTAGAATACTAGTTATATTTTAAAAATACATATATCCAAAAGAATCATAAGGCTTTTATTGAATAATAAAAATACATGGTAATACCAGGGATTATGAGGTGAATCCGACACCTGTAAATTGTATTTACAAAAGATTTTGCTGGTATCGTTGCTTGGTATTTTTGACACTTTCACAGCACTAACTTTTTACGAAACAATCCATTTCCGAGATGTGGTTAAACAACTTTATTATTGTTGTCGGTTAAACAAGGATCAATGCAAGCAAATTCGTTCGATAAAAAAAAGAATCGCCGACGAAATTACAGTAAACGGCCCTGACACCAAAATAAACGTGAATATCATGATCAAAATTGAGTCCAGGATCTATTGGCCCCGCGGCAAACAAAAACAGTACCCTTCATGCCCCCTTGTTTTTTACGCTTTCGAATTCTTCTCAACGTCGACATTCCAGATCTGAATTAGAGTCATATTTGTGGATAATTTGGCTTCAGACAAAAAAAAGGGGAATTTTGACAGTTGTATATGTGTGGGAGCTACAATAAGGCCATTTGTGTGTGGGTACATTCCAAATATGGGTTTATTAAAATTAAAAAAAAATAAATTTTGTTTAAATTTAAAAAATTTTAAAATTTAAAAAAGAACAAATTTAGGAAATTTTAATTTTAAGTTTTCTTAAAATCAGGATATTTAAAAAAAACGAACAAAAGGACAATTTTTGAAACAAATAAATGGTTTTAAAGGAAAAAAAAATACTAAAAAATAAATTTTTTAGATACAATCTATGAAGCCGTGAAAGAAATCGAGCGATTGTTTTTCGATTTATTTATTTTTTTTTTTTTTTCAAAAATAGTTATATTTTTGGTAAACCACAGCATGTTACATATGTGATACAAAAATTGTGATACATGCCGTCGAACATTTTTTTAAACAGTGGTAATTTTGTAAAATATCATATCGTTCTGTCGATCAATCGTCTACTCGAAAAGCTCATCAACACATCAAGGTGATCGCCACTCAAAGAAAAAACACGTTTTCTTCGAGGATAGAACACATGATATACACGATAGTTTCTTGTACTAACAATCGCACAACTGCCAACCCATACATGAATGGTTGTAAATATTCATTGCTTCGGCTTGGCAACTCCCAAAACGAAACCACCAAATGGGTCTATATCGGGTAAAGACGTTTGGGCCTGAAAACTGCATATTTAGAATCATCTTGAATAAGTGAATAAAATACTTTCGTTTGGGCACAATGTAAAAAAATGCTGGGCTCAAAAGACTATATTTTAAGCAATAGACCGCATAGGTGCAGACCTAATTTCGCTATGGTGTATGGATAACAAAACGATTACATCATGCCCATCATGCCAAATTATCTGCAAAACTTTTATTCTGAAGAGAAAGCTTTTTATCGTTGGGGGGATATTTGACCTTTGAACAACTAATGATAATGGCATTACGGATTTAAAAAAAAATATATACATACGTATTCCATTTTCTTGATTGGTCTTGATGTAACATCGACATGTAGAACAGTCAACTCTTTAAATCGACTATTGATACTTTTCCACGCAAAAGACACCTATGTGTAGATGATTTGTGATACTTCAGTGTTATAGTTGTCCAAGTCTGTCAGTGTTTCTGAAATAATTTCGCAATGAATTTCTTTTGACTGCTTCTCATTTCTAATAAAACACACAAAAAATGTAGGTAAGCGAGATTACCTATTAAGCTACTTGCATTTATCCCAACTGGACTCTTTGTCATTAGCTCTTCTAATTAAAACTACTACTTCTTTCCGTTGCAACATAAAAAAAAATAATCTTCCCCCACCACACCCGCATTTAACAACATAGGCTCCTCCTTAATAACCTACTTAAGTACGAGCATTTAACGTACTTTGACTAGTACTCGCCGATAAGCCCATTTCTTCATCCGATTCGTCCGAGTCCAAGGGACTCACGCGTATGGCCTGATACCACTTATTGGTTAAATCGGTCATTTGTGACTTACACTCATGCAACTCTTGACTGTTAAAACGGCGCGTAAAGAATGGTATAAAATATTTACGATCCATACGACCAAAACCAGCAATACGCGTTTGAGCAAATGATACATCCTCTTCTTCCGTCAGTTCGGACAAGTGTTCCGAGTCAATAGCTTGACCCCACTCACGAGTTTTTGACAATGATATGGATTTTGAGCGTTTACGAGATGTGCCTCGCCTATGAGATGAGGTAGATGCCGTATTAGCACGAGCAGTACGCGGTCTTCGCTTTTTACCCGGTTTCAGGTATTTCAAAAGTGGCATTGTGGAACCTCCGAATACGAGTGTGGTAAACAACACGATAATTAAAGTCGTTGTTATAATAACGTGTCGGGTCTCGTCACTAGACAAATCTAAATGCAACGAGAGGGCATAAGAAATTGCTCCCCGCAAACCCGAGAACCACATGATAAATTGCATTTTATTGGTAATTTTATGCTCTCGGAACTTGTTGACTAAATAGGCCAAAGGGAATATGTTACAGGCCCTGCCAATTAAACATAACACAATGGCCCATACGACAAATGATAATTCCACTTTGTGTTTAAAGGAGAATATGGCCAAACCCAAATAGGCGAAGACACACGTTTCAGCTATAAAGGCCAAGGTACGCATTGTCTGCTGCATGGTTATCTGTGTCACGGTGGAAAGATTAAAATGTGTGTAATGGGACATAACAATACCGCAGAATAATATGGCCATGATACCACTCAAATGTATGCCCTCTGCTAAGACATACGGGGCATAGGTAAACATTAACATTATGGCAAATTCCAATGAAGGATGTTTCCTTAAATCTATATGTTTCAAGAGTAAAGCGGAGATTAAAGCAAATATGACTCCTATACCGGCGGAAGCAAAAAACATCTCGCAGAATGTCTTCAACGCAGAAAAGATAGCCTCACCTGTTGTCATCTTCGCATAGAGGGGATTATTGGCCGATTGCGTTACCGTCGTCGTTAATACTATTGAAATGGCATCGTTAAGTATACTTTCGCCAAACACCAACATGTTGAGTATGGGATCGACATCCAAGGCGTGAAATATGGCTACTGTGGCTACAGGATCAACAGCAGATATCAGGGAACCAAAGGCGAATGATTCTGAAAAATTGAGGCTAAAAAAAAGAAATACATACGAAATGAATGTAATGCGAGCTAAGAGATACAATGAAATATCATATTCGTAAGCGAAAGTTATAGTTTTATAAGAGTTTTACGAATGAATTTCCGCTGCGAGATGAATCTGGAATTATTCACAATAGAACAATTCAAATGTCTTCCTGAAGATTTCTCAGTTTAAAATAACAATAATAGCTTTAAGGCGGATTATCAATCTTGTTATGTTTTAAAACTCTTAAAGCTCCATTTTTTTATCTTCTAGAAAATTTATTATGTAGTTAACTAATGCAGTTTGGATCTAAAACATTTAGAATCTTAGAACATTTAGAATCTCAAACTGGCATTTATAGAGCAGTTAGAATAACAAACTATGACCTTTATAGAACAGTCTCAAACTTGTCTGTATGAAACAGTTTGCGTTTCAAAGTGGCATGTATAAAATAGTTTGAGTCTCAAACTGTTTCGAGTCTCAGTCTAGAGCGACGGCACGATTGGTTTTGATCGGCGGCGACATAAGCTCACGACATATTTTGTCAAATATATATATCTCGCTTGGAATGCACCTTCATAAGGTACATATTGACATAATGATTTATAAACATATTATCAGGATACCACATTATCAGATAACACTGATAGATTTAACAACATTTACAAAAAATTTGGTAACATTTTCGCAATAAAGCCAGATTGTTTAGACTGTAGATCTTTCTTTACTGGAAATATATTTTTAACTTTTAATTGTCAAGCAATTGCAATAATTAAAAACTTCTTTAATTCACTATAAAATTTATATATGTATTGTTGTTTAAATCGCATTTTATTTATAATGTATCAAATGTGAAAATTCCTCCAATCAAATTGTCGGAAATTAATTCCGTTACAATGCAACGAAAAATTTCTGAAGGAAAGTTTGCGCAAATGGAATTCCACTTAATGAATCTGCATGCGTTTTGTATGAGACAGGGAATTCTGTTGGATTAATAAGCTTGTAACACTTAGATTGCGTAAAACTCGACTTAATTACCTATTTTTTAGTTGCCAAGATAAAAAAAGCTCCAGAATTAGATACTGAACTGATCTATTCAGCGAGGCAAACATTATATACTACACTATTTCCAAAATATATCGATTTTGCGAATATTGCAGCAGTGTGTACTAGAAGTTTTAAATTAGCCCAGCCGAAATCGTAGCTCCGGCTAATCAAAAAATATCCGTTGGCGGCGCCCCAATCGACTGAGCCGTGTCGGCTTCAAACTCTGTCTCAAACTTGTACTAATAGAATAATTTGAGTCTCAAACAGGTATTTATAGACCAATTCGAGTCTCAAACTGGCATTTATTGAACATTCTGCGTCCCAAACTGGTATTTATAGAACAATTTGAGTCTCAAACTGCTATTTATAGAGCAGTGTGAGTCCCAAACTAGTCTTTGTAGAAAAGACGGAGTCTCAAACTGGCCTTTGTAGAACAGTCTCAAAATGCCTTACATTGGACCTTATTGAACAGTGTATTTGAAGTAGACGTTTTCTGAAACTGGCCTATATAGAACAATTTAGTTCTAAACCTATCCTTATACAGCAGAATTACTATAAAATATTCTTAAAGTACAAATTTTGATTATCAAACTGTTCCTAACAGAATAGTTTGAGCATAAAACTAGTATTTAAAGAATAGTTTTAATCTCAAACCGTTTTTATGAAAGAATTTTAGTCTCAAATAAATACAGAAGGTTTTTGCCTCAAATGGTTATTCGTGAACACTTTGGATCTTAAAACTGTGTACAGAATAGTTTGAATCTCAAAACAATCTTTGCGAAATGGTTTGAAACTTTGGGTAAAAAAAGTACATCGCAAACAAGCAAGTTTGAATATCAAAGAAATGTCTTTATAGAACAGTTTGAATATCGAACTGACTTTTATAGCGATATTCAGATATTGAACTGGACTGTAGAAAACGTTGATTCTGAGCTTAAGTATCAAACAGTTTTTACCTCACACACGCATTTACATAACCGTGTTTGAAATAAGCGAGTCTACAGTGGACTATTTCAAACTGGTTTGTATAGTTTAATATTTGTAGCTGGTACCTAAAAATTCTTGTTTCCTAAAATGATTCTGCTAAAAATGATATTCCATTGACATGAACTATGTATTTTTATTTTCAACTCTAATCGCGCCTACCGTAACCATGTGGACTTTAATCTAAGACTTTAAGAACTGTTGTGTTCTGTGTCTTTTGTGACACTCTCAAAACTCTCACTTACCGATAGGCAACTTCCGCCAGACCCAACAAATATATACCCGCTCCAATTATCAAAGCTGATATAGTTGTGCCCACAATGGCGAATACAAGTATTGAGCCAATATTTTGAAAAAAGTTGCCCTTATGCAAATTATAGCCAGATTCAAATATGATTGGAGGCAACAACACCAAAAAGAACCCCGTTGGGGAGAAAACTTCTTCTCTCTTCCAACTGGCATTCTCACCAGACATAACTTTCAGCAGCAGACCAATAAGGGCACCCAAAAATACAACTACGATGGATTCGGGAAGATATTGGAAACCAGTCTGTAGCATAGAATGGATGAGTAGAATGCCTAGCATAATTACACAAATGACAAAGAACAGTGAAAGGGACGAATTGTGTTCCTGTTCCACAGCATGGTGGTCCGGTAAGGGTGGCTCCGTCACAGCTTTGGTTGTTGTACTATTTTGTGTGGAGTTTGCTGTGGGTGCTGAAGTGGATGAACTGGGGCTGAAGTTGTTGTCGGCGGCACTTGAAGGTTCGTTTGTGTTGGAAGTTGTCGCGTTTCTGTTGGTTTTGTTGTTCTCATTTGAGGTGGCATTAGCGCTATTGTTAGCAGTGCTGTTTGTGGCCAAAATAGACTGCCCAGTGTCTACTCCTACGCCGCCATTATTCGTGGAATTCTGCGAATTGTTATCATTCTTCACAAATCCCACTGAGGCATTTGAAACACTGCTGTCTCCATTTGAAGGTGACACGTTGGGATTTGCCACCGATGGCTGCTGTTGTTGTAGTTTCGGCTCTTCAGCTTTTATCGTAACCGTGAAAATAGTGGAGAATATTGTGATCAGCACTATGACAAACGCCAGTGTCGTTGCCCGTTCTTTTGCCATATTTTAACGTAAATTGCGCACAATTTCATGAATCCAACCTCCGTTTTTGGCCCGCTTTGCAAGCTACCAATATTTGTTTGTCAACGACTGAACAAAATGTACAAATAAATAGAGTTTTTTTCACGAATGTTCTATTAGATGTTACTCATTTTTCATTACTCCCGTCGTTATTGCTGTTGTTGTTATTCGTTCGTTGTAGGGGAAAATGTCAATTGGAATATTTCATTTTCGTTTAAGTTTACATTCGCATTTTACTGTTGTTCTTTTACAACACACGTCAGAAACACTGTTTATGTACATATGTTTTAGTAAATTCGCAAAAGAAAAAAAAAAAAGAATTGCCAAACTCAGAAAATAGTGATGGTAACTGTTATACTGAAGTTGATGCCAGATTTAAAAGGTAATTTCAACAACAATGGCTTACACCAACCTTACTCTCTTAGCCGTACCTTAAACAGAAGCATAATACCTAATACCGGTTCATCCATCGACTTCAGAGACATCCGCCGCCCATTGTTTAAAGCAGATTCGGCCCAGGCTTGCGGCATGCCCCTGCTATTTAATTTTTTGTGAGCGAAACCGACGTCAATTCCATTGGCTTCCATAAGCCGCCGAAGGCATCGGTTTGGAAATACTTTTTTCGCTGAGCCATTTTAAAATTTGTAGCACATGCTGGTGCAATGCTTAAAAGGAATCGACGTACTTTCGCAATGGACTGATATATACCAGTATATAGGGTAGACGTCATTGAACAGATCACGAAACAGTGTTAAGTTGTGGACATCTCTGGCATCCACTTCCAACAGAATTATTTTCCTATACAAAATGTATGCACATTCTTCAAATGGAATTACGTTTGCACAAAATTTCTGCAGGAAGTGTTGCAACAGCCGAAGGTTTTGGTATCAATATAAATATCTGTACTAGTATTCAAACGGAATGAGCGAGTAAAACATTTGTTATTTCAGATTAACGCAGTATTTTTCTTAAATATATAAAATATTTCATAATTGCTTAGATCAGGAATTTTGACATTTAGTGAATTGCAGATCAATTCATGATAAAAAGAGCCACATTTTTAATGTCAAAATTTAACCAAATTTTTGACATGGTATTAAAATTGTCAGCGCTATTAAATAACATGCAATACACTTCAAATAGATTCAATTTGCAACTGCATATGTCAACCTGCATCAAAAGTAGCAACATTACAGAGCAAACACAGTTGGAGTGGACAATATACCAATAAAGTTTTTAAAGCTCGTATTTTCTTACATATCTGGTCATTTGTTGCACTTTGTTAACACCATATTTACAACTTCAGTTTTTCCGTCTGTTTCGAAAATTTCGCGTGTAGTTTCAATTCCGAAGGTAAAGTAGGTAATTCTTACAATTTTGATAACATAGGACCAATTTCTATACTTCCAGCCTTTCTAAAGTTGTTGAACATTTGATGCGAGAACAAATTCTAAATTATATTAAAGATCAGAGCAAGATTGTTGACTGTCAATATGGATTTAGAAGAGGCTTTAATGCTACTACTCATTTGCTCTATTTAGTGCTTGTTGGTCTCGACTTAGGCTTTTGGTAGAGTGGACCATACTAAGCTTGTCTACAAATTATGTCTAGTTTTATGTTTTCTAGCACAACCTGCACTTCGGTTCGTTCGTATTTGTCGGGTCGACCACAATACATTTCCATGAATGGTAATTTTTCTGATACGCTTAGTGTGCATCGTGGTGTTTCTCAAGGATCGGTTCTGGGTCTACTACTGGTTATATTGTATATTAATGGTTTAGCTGAGGTTATTCGCGATAGTTGTTGTTATCCATTTTTACATGCTGATGATATCCATTTTTTTTCAGGAGTATTTCAGAAAATAAATTACAATGTAGTATCAGTAACACATTGAGTGCTATAAATAATTGGTTAAATGAAAATAACCTTTACATTAATTGTAGCAAAACTAAAGCTACGCTTTTTGTCTTCTCGTTTCAATCTTTTCAGAAATTTGACAACAACTTTTTCAACAGCTTTATAAATATATTGAAACGGATTCAGCTGCCTCCTTATTGATACTTCCACTGCAACAGATTTGAAAAAAAAAAGTTGAAATTTGCAAGTGGTATAAAATGCAAATTAGCCACGCCTTTTGTACAAACGGAATGATGCTTTGACAATTTTCACTTTTTTCAGATTAGCCGCACCTCTTCTGGCATCTCTCATACAAATGACCGATTTAACTCACATGTTCCTGGCTTCATATCTTCCAATCGGTTGAAAATAAATTGCACCGTTACGCCCATTATGGTATCACATATACAAATTGGCGGATTTACGAAAAATCGATTCTTACACATTTTGCAAACTGATGAATTCAGAAGATTACAATTTTGCTTCTGTTACTTACCTTTAATTCAGAATATATTTTCCCGTAAGATAAGAAAACGTTGGCTGCAGGTATATGTAAATCAATTTACCTGACTTAAATTTCTATACTAATTTTTTTATGTACAGGGTGGCGCACTAATTGTGCTACAATAAGAAATTCAAAAAACCTTTTTTATTAATGTATTTCATTTATTGATTTATTTTCTTTTTTCTTAATCTACTGAGTTTAATTCTATTTTATGTAATCAATTGGTTTTGAAGATGGTAGACTGTAAATGACCTCTATGCTCATTCACGCATATGCGACATCTGATCAGAAAATTATTGATTGCGGCCTGAAGGGTTGAAGTCGGGATCGACCCAATTATTGTTTTAATGTGATGCTTCAATTTAGTCAAATTCCTTGGTTTCATTTTGTACACCTCTTGCTTCACATAAAAAAATGTCTGGTGCAATCAGGTCAGGTCACCTAGGGAGCCAGCAGAAAGTGGCGTTTCTTCATATTAATTTGTTTGGGAATTTTCGTTGGAGCTCCGTCATAACCGTTCTGGCTGTGTGTGCAAATGTCCCATCTTGCTGGAGCCAATTGCTACTGGAACAGATACGAATTCGGCGCAGTTCTGGATAAAAAAAACTTCTTCAACATCTTCAAATAACGGTCTACAGTTACTATTAACCGTAGCACGATTCGTGCGCCACCCTGTATTTTGATATACGTTTATTTATATAGTAATAATACAGCATCCTAAAAATGCTACTTTTCAAAATTACTGGTTTTTGCACATAATCAAACTCTGACAAGGGACCAATATAAAATGGGCTGATAATCATTTTTTTCCGAAGGATCTGTTCATCAAGTTAATTTATTAAAAGATTCAAACCGGTTTCTCGAAAATCTTGGTTTGTTCTTCACCATAATTTGCCAGTTTCGGCGCAATAAGACCTGCATAAAATGGATGACACTAACAGACCGATCAGACAGATTTAACCCTGTTTGTTGTCAATTTAGTTAAATTTTTAAATCTCTCAAACGTATCAGGATGTCATCCTCTTAAATACCACGCAGCGGTTAGTAAAGTTTTTGGAATTATTTTCACCTTGTACACGAAATTGCAGCATTTTCTAAAACTTCTTGAATACCTGAACTTTTTTAATAACTGATGAACTATGCAGATCTGATAATGGACACGAGTGTCTAGTGCCTGTATGGCTACAACTAAATCAAACTTGTATGCGGGCCAACCACTCACTTATCTGTGGTGTGATGCATGCTGTATTTAACTTGATCTACTGTACGAGTATATATAGTAGAAGTACATATTTTCAGGTCGCACTTGTTATTTATTACTATGCTCTAATTATACAAATATTTGTTTATAGTGAATCGTTGTTATTGGGAACATCGCAAATTGGAGGAGACAGCCAAACAATTTGATAACTTTTTGAGACGGTCTCAGTCTATTCAACCTAAAAAAAAAATTGGAAACATCGCAAATTGGAGGAGACACCCAAAAAATTTGATAACTTTTTGAGACGGTCTCAGTCTATTCAAACTAAAAAACATTACCTACACAATCAGCGCTGATAAAAGCCCAATTGAAGAATAACATTTTGCGTCAACATCAGTACTAGTATGTCAAGCAGTTTAGTTTTTAAAAATTGGTCTTGTTCACTATTCCTTCATCGAAATAAAATGAATTCAGAGCTATTATTTTCATTTTCATCCGCCAATAAAACTATTCAAAATGGTTTATTTGGATTTTCATACTTTAAATCGGTAAATCCTCAGATAATCATCTTATTACTATTTACTTTCACATTAATTTTAACTTTCTAATGATTTAAGGGCTGTTTATACCAAAACGATAACTTCAAAAATCACCAATTTCAAGCGACAAAGGTTAATATGCTTACACTAATTTGTTTTCTTTTCGTCAGTTGTCTCTAAATGACAAAATTGAAAAAATTTTCTATATTACAACTGAAATTTCAATTAAGATTAAAATTTTCTTTCCTTTCTTACCACACATTTTTAGCAAAACAAATAATATAGGTTACTAGACTAGACTACAAAGTCTCTGCAAGAGACGTTTTATTATTTACTACTGTTTTCAATACAAAATATACAGGTATATCGAACTTTCTGAGTTGGTAGTACTGTAACAGACTTCTGCGCCAAATATTACGTCATAAATACAATTATTTTTTGGCCTAGGCTTGGATTTGTTCGATGATTTCGGCAATTTTTTAAATATGTGATTTTGTCAAGTAAAGAAGTTGAATTAAATATTGTTTACGGTATAGAATTTCTACTGCAAAAACGTTTGTCGTAAATAAATGTTTACAATTTCCACAAGCAGTCAAAAGATGGCCAGGAAGGAACTGAAGACGAAGAAAGTAACGACGTAAGTCACGTCCAATAAAACCGAGATTTGCTGTTCAAAAATCGTGGGTTCGAAATTAAGAATTCAGCTGGTGACGTTAACATTTCAAATGGATCAGTCAACTTCATTTTATAAGATATTTTGTGTCTCAGATGTATTAAAGTGATTGGCACTGAAAACTTTCAATTTCAGATGTATTAAAGCTTGATTGACACTGAAAACGTTGAATTTTTTTCGAAAAAGACAGTCGCGTTAAAGCCTGTGACAAGATGATTTCTTTCTACCAGCATGTTATAAAGCGCATTGTCATGGGGAGTGATACTTGGATCTGTGCCCACGAACCGTAAACTATCGACTAATCGAATGAAAATCTTGCCTAGGGTGAAACAAGGCCGATCGCACAGTAATCTTGGTTGTGCTAATAGTTGCCTTCGTTTATCGAGGTATTGCGCATTATGAGTCTTTTCTTCCGGGCCAAATTTTCGACAGATCGTTCCGAAGACACAGTTTCAAGTCGACTGAAAAGATTCAGCAGCGTACTCATAAGGTCATACCGGAACGTGGCTATGCTACGGGGATTGGAAAAAAAGCGTTGGCATGGGTTTATTGTAGAAAAGGTATCAAAAAAAAAAAACAGCATCCTTCCTATGACAAACCCATGTTAAATTTATTAATAATTATTCATTCTTCCACTACTTCTAAACCACGATCAGGGCATCTTTTTAGCTTTCCTGAACGCTTCTTTTTTACTGGGTCAGTGCACATTTATCTCCACACAGAAACATTTTTTGGAGACTTGTTGGAATATATTATATTATATTTGTTGGAATATATATAAGCATAAAGCCTAATAGTTATTAAAACATGTATTTTTATAAGAAGAAATATGTAGTTTCTGTAGCACAAATTTCCCAACAGCAATATTTCCGAATGAAATTTTCGTGAAGAGTTACCGAAAATGTAATTTATTGGAAATTTCAGTAGCATCATTATTAGCGAGACTTCCCGATCGAGTATTCTCGGAAATTTTTTGAATACAAAAAATAAAAATATAGAAAATTCGACTCTACGTTGTTTTTTCTAATTGGTTTCTGAAATGAAAACACTGATACATTCAACTAGTTTTGTAAAGCCATTTAAAGATAATTCAGATTATTCGAACCATGTTCCAACATAAAACTATAACGTTGCTCAGTTCCGCTAATTGTCACTGATAATCATTAGAATTTCTTATAAAATTTCGCTTTAATGCTGGTACTATGTTGACTTTTCGTAGTGAAACTCCATTTTTCGCCAGAAATTAATATGTTTCGCGGTTTTGTAAACAGCTGATTCATAAATAACTGGAATAATTAACCGATTGCATCTGCTATTTCATAACATTTTTTGAACTGTTTAATGTTTTATGCCAATAATAATAATACGACGATACAATTTTACACATACATATATAAAATCGTACATATTATGATGTAGAAACGTGTATTCCACCAACTTCAGTGGTGTAAACCAATAAAAGATTGTTTACGCTAATTGTTTTTCAGAAAGAAATATATTTCAACGAATATTTTCCCCTCGAAAAAAAGACAAAGTACCTACCTTTGGCTAATAAGATATTGTCCAATTCAAATATTTAACATATCGGCGATGTTTTGTGTTATCATGTCTTTCTAGAGCCCAATAATTATTAACCGATATACATGAAATAAGCAAGGAGGAGAATAATATAAACAGGCAATCAAAACAGAAAGGAAAACAAATAGAAAACTTCCAAGGATGCATTCATTCATTTATTTTTCTAAAATAGTAGTATTTCTTTTACTTCCCGGATTAAATGGTTGTACCTACCACATTCGTATAAATTCCGGCTTTCTATTGAATGCTGTGTTTTGCCTGTTGAAAAAAATTTAAAGATTGCAAAAATAGCAATTTATTACGAGAAAAGAAAGGAAAATTGTAAAATAATTGATTTGCTAAATTGTTGGCCAAAAATTATGCTTCTTTAAAAGCTTTCCGTTTGATTGCCGTTTCGATTCTCTGAGTGTTATGTTATTCTTCTTCTTGCTTATGTCATTCACATTAATTGATATCTTTTAGCCACAAAAATGTGTCGGTAACACAGAGAACCGCTAATATTTAAATTGACCAAGTTAACATTAGCTAAGATTGAAATAACTGAAAATGAGACTTGCACAAAGTCTCACAAACAAAAAATAAGTTAGAGGGAATAAAAAATGCACCACTACCAATTTGATATTTGGAACTATGCAGATTATTTGAAATAAACGTTGGGTATATCTTCTATTACTTCGAAACGGAATTAATGTTCTGGCAATTGTTTGGTACAGAAATTTTTGATATTTGGTGCCTAGTGCATCAAATATAATTGACCAGAGGCATTATAATATTAAGAGGAACAGAAATTTGCAGTAAAATGAATTTCAGTAAACCATTTTGACTTCCTTTTTTTCATACGCTGCTGCCCCTGTCCTTGGGGGCTTAATATTAGTGTCATGACGACCGCAGATTTCTCAATTAGGGGCGAAAAAAAGTATATATATAATAGTCTGTAGTAACAAATCCAATCACTTTAATTCGTAAAGAGAATACCCCAAAGTGAAGGGTCAATTAGGAAATGTCTGAAATTCCATTCATATAATTTACATTTATTTCTTGTGAATGGTAAAATTCAGGTTGAGGTCGTTGGTACGATACTTCATGCAATAAAACGTTAAATTATGGGACACCTAGCCTAGATCCGCCACAGGGAGCAATCATGTCGAATGAGCGTGCCAATGTCTTCCATTGTCAGTAACCGAATATACTATGCTAATAAATACTTCTCAAACACATATATCTCAAGTTTCAATATACCGGATTATCCATTTTTCGGTTTCAAAAGTTTCGGTGAAACTTTGATCTCATTATAATATTAGGATCTTGCCATTATGTACGAAATACATTGCCATATATATGACCGCCTCTGGATTGATTGCAGAAGTGAATATATTGAATATTTTGAGGTAGTTTTCGACCACTTTTTAGCACATTTCAGTTTCTCTGTGATCACTTGGCGAATGTTGGTTTTCAAATGCTCCACAGAAAATTCTAATGGCGTCAGATCGCATTATCTTGGTGGCCAAAACGTAAAATTACGCTTTCCGGAAACTTTTCATGCAATAAAACCAAAATCGGTCATAGAGCTTTGAATTGAAGTTCGGATTATCCGCCACACTTTCATGAACTGAGGCGATATTTTTGGCAGTGCTTACATTGCGATGATGTATAGACCATATCTGTCTTTTCAAATTTCTTTATAATTTTGGCAATTCCTTGAGCAAAATAGGTCGATTACGACGACCATAATCACAACTTTCGTAGTAAGTTTTAACTATTTTTACGCGTTCTTCGGTTGTTAAACGACGCATACTCGTAAATGGCAAACCGTTTAATAAATAAATAATACTTCAGATAACAGGTATTTAACAGCTGGCTGCCTTGCCAGACCGGTGCTTTCGAAACCACTAAATGGATAACCCTGTACTTCAACAATTTCACATACTCACATGTATGTACATAATATGTATGTGTGTGAATCGTGATCGCTTTACTTCACCAGACCTTAATAAGTGCATGTGCTTACAAAATCACATGCTTCAGCTTTCATTTCTATCGGTTTTTCTTAAAAACGAAACGGTTTCCAATATAAATGATTAACTGCTACAAAATGTCAACAAACTTTGCGAAACTTTAGAGCTTGTGAGAAAACTAATGCGTATGCGACGATTTATGAAAGTAGTGTGTTCATATATATGTATGTAGTTACAGATGTATGTATATTACAATTTACACTCGTTATTAAAATATGCTGAATCATGGTTGATGTATTAAAAGTTCCATCATTTGAAAATAACAACATTTTGTCGTATCATGTTTTGTAACCGATTTATGAGATTATAAGCAATAGGAATATTTGCCTGTAATAGGAATTAATTAATTATGAATCACACAATGCCGAATTACTGAACGATTTATACTACACAGATTGGTGTTATTCATTTAATTGATATTTTCAAAATCATTGGGTTTTGCAATGTATGTATGTATAAATTTTTTTCATTCGATTTTTTCCCCTTAAAATCATTTGTTTTGGCTGATAAGTACTGGTCCTTATCATTATTAATTTGAATTTTTTTGGTGACTTATTTTTATAGCTTAGCAAACCAAAGAAATTAAAAATTATAATAAATATTTTATGCTTAGCACGAGTTTTGTTAGAGATAGTAAGGCTGAAAAAAATTAGGCAGAGTTTCCAATACATAGTTATGCAAAAAAATGGATGAAGTCCTAATTTTCTTGATAGCTTGCGGTAAACAATTTAAAACATGTATTTTTTTTAAGATTGGAGTATGGTAGCGGAATATTCTCGTTAAAAGGTAATTGAACCTGCAAAAGTTAGTATGTTAACCACATTTTTGTTCAACCACCACCAGTTTAAAGCTGCTTTTAACGTCAAATGGCATTTTTTTTTTCTCATATCAAAATGCATGCAAATTCTACTAGCGCAACCTCTGTTCGCTCAAATTTTCCATCGCCATTCCATTTTGATATATTGATCTCAAATGGAATATGCAAACGGAATATTTGACATTTCACTCTAATACAGGGTTGTTTGAAGTAAACATTGTAGACATTTCCATTGCCTAGAAATTAAGTTGACGTGCTGGCATTGGGATTTTGACATTTAGTGGATCATACTTCACATTTGATTGATCAAAGGCACTAGGATAACAACATGCGAATTGAAAGCAAAGTGCTTATAATAATAACAAGAGGGAAAGAATCTCCCACTACGTATTGGTATAAAGCAAGCGAGTAGAAAGTAAACAAAAGAGAAGGAATTGCGTGGTAGTGCTGCCAGAAAAAATCAATGTGTGCCAATGTTTATAATTGTTTTTGTTGTAATATTGGAATAATATATCAAGATAAACACAAAAAGGTCACATTTTGTCCCCAAATGTAATTATACAAAAAAAAAAAAAAAAAAAAAAAACTAGCGTATTTCAAATCGTGTAAATATAAACTGTTTGCTGAAAGTCACAGTAAATGAATTTCAGTAAAAACCATCTGTCTCATATTTTATTTATATCATCTGTTTCTTTGTGGCTCGGCGAAATTGACCAAGGGGAATTCAGTTTTAGGTCAATAACGGCCTCTAATCGCTACACAATTGACGACGTAAATAAAATCCAATTTATCCGATGAGCGATTGATCCTAATATTTAACAATTTCCCTCCTTTAACTAGGTGCTATGTTCTTTTCAAAAAGATTTCTCAACGTGATTCCTTCGGTCAATGAGTTTCAGCTAATCTACTTTCAGAGTCGACATGTCTAGCTTTTTCAACGTACTTGGATTTCCCCACATGTTGTTTTTTATACCCAAGTACGGTTATTGGAGCAGTTGAAATCCAATGCGCAATATGTTGCCAATGTGTCTCAGGATTAGAGGCCTTTTCTTATAGTAATTGAGAGTTTGTAGAAGTAGGATTGTACTTATTCCGTCGCTTACAAGATTAATTCATCAGACAAGATATCTAAGTTCGCTTCCAACTACGAATATATAACCAAATGACCGAATTTGTGCTTCAAAGCTATGGAAGATGTTATTCTGTTCAACGTAGCTCTTGAATAGTCTCAGCTTCCAGTTTTGTCGAGGACATACATACGTCAATCAGATAAGGGCTTCTTCTTTATAAGAACTCCTGTGGTTAATTTTTTCTTATGCTTTGATGATATTGTTTAAGATAAGTTGTTTGCCAGGCCTCTGCAACCGATTCTAGTGTTGCCGATCCTAGTTTCAATAGCAGAAACATCCACTAACCATTATCTTACAATAGCTGCCACCAAAATGCTTGACCTAGGATCGGAAGTAGTGAGCTACTTGGGAAATTCAGCATAGTGTAGTTTTTCGCCTATTTCCAAGTAAATAATATTTGGAGGACTAAACAAGGTAATTGTTTACGAACAAAAAATAATTCATTTGCTCTGAAAGTGAACTTTTAAAAAATTAGTCTCTGTTTAAATTCACTCGAAACAGTTCCTAAATTTATTTCTACATATTTTTGCCGTGTGTGTGCAACGGGTAATTTTCACCCGTATTTATGTTCTGGTTGCTTTTATTTTACTATTGTTTTGAGAACAAAATAGTTTTACATGTTTCAAAAACATAATTTACATTTGTCAAATAAGTTTCCAGAAATAATTTTCCGTGTAGAGACAAATTGAACGAATTACTAGCGTTTAAAACTAAATTTTCGCTAACTCGGAAAATAAAAAAATCTAATTTTTCCACTTTGCCCCAATACTTCAAAAGATTTCTATACGAAACAGTTACTAACAAATACGTTAATATAATTCAAAAATGAAATTAGCATAGGGTCTCGCGTGAACAGGAATACTTGTCGAAAACTTTTCGAAATACTCGTATAATCATTCTTTTTACGTGAAAATCGAAAATTCCATTTGAACTGTACAAGGCAACCATGAACAATTGCGTCACAAGTTTAACACGTTGTTTGTGTGGCATGATCAATTCAAGCCTTTCTTCCGTTGTTTTAAATTTGAAGTGTTTCGTCTTTAATCTAACGTCAATGAACTGAAATCACAAATAAATGCCGTTCAAAAATTACGTTATTGTAATCATGCCGCGAACTAATTTAAAAAAAGGAAATAAGGGCAAATCTGCTAGACCCACTTTTGATTTGAAACGGTTTTAATAGCGTCCTTAAGCGTGCTAACATATTACACATGTTATTAGCGAGCTACCAGCCGGACCGCTTGAAAATAAAAAGAAATGCAATATATGCATGAATTAATTTTTAAAGAGTAAATAGCAAGCTCTTTTATCGACTTATATTAAAATATCTTACGCTTTTATAGTTTTCCCCTTTTTTTTAAACCCCCTACGACTCCTTTGTGACCCCTGTGTCATAAAGTATTACACTTATATAGCGTAATTCATTCAGAGGTGCTATTTTCACAAAGGTTTTTATGATAGATGAAAACAGGAGAGTAACCGAACCGTGACGTCGCAGTACCATAAGTCTTAGCGAATTTTTGGCTTGTGTGCGACTGGTTTACGATTTATTACAGTCGTGCGCATCACATCACAAAGATTAATTGTTGTCACCAGACATGAAGCAGGGTAACGTCTATGGGCTGTCACAAAGTAGTGCACTTATGTAGGGTAATTCATGTAGAGAATTTTTTTCCAATAAGCATCTTACGACAAATGAAACCAAGGGGATGAGCAAAACGTTGCGTCACGCGAATACACATAAATTTCACCGAATATTTGATTTGCGTGAGGCTGTTGTACGATTTTTTTCAGCCGTGCAAAAGTTCTCAAATGTATGATTTTCATCAAATGTTGCTCCCTCCACATAGACAAAGAAGATTAAATCCACGTCTGTGCCACCCGCCCAATTTTCCAGTTTTCCTTTTTATCGTTTTAACAGCTACCACCACCGGGAGGGTCTAAACTCTTAACATACATATATTGCTCTGTGGTGTTTACGTTGTTCCGATACTAAATTTTCTCAAATTATTTGACATTTTCAAAACGAAATAGCTGCTTTCTAGAAATAACACCATCAACATAAAATTAGCCTCAGAATATTTTGTGCGTATTTGACAGCATTTGATGACATTACTAATATGTCCCGTAAACAATAAATATTCAAATAGTTGCGCAATAAAGTATTTATGCGTTGAAAACATTGCATGATTACTCAGCATTCAAATGGTACATTGTCAGTATATGAACAGTATCTCTGTCGGAGAACAAAAGATTTTTTTGGACAAAAGAATTGACAAATTGTATGCACGTAATGCAACGCCTTGATCTTGACAGACCTCGTGGTCATTATCTCAAATCTTCTGTTGTTTATTTCCAATGCTGAATTTTTGACAAGAGTAACAACAACAATTGTAAACTGTTCTCAAAGCACTTAACAAATGAAATAGCTAAAAGTCAGCGAAGTATACGCGATGTTTCAAAATTAAAAAAAAAAAGAAAAGGGAAGCATGGGACTTTGGGGAAATTATTGGTGAATGTGACATTGTATTGAATATGACTGGCGAATTATTATGAGCGGCCAGTCATTGTTCTACCAATACAATTGCACATAGTGCAGATATTCAGAACCGAATACAAAATTGTGAAATTTAATCGCAAACTAATAGAGATAGAGAAAGTGGTGGTCCAAGTTTGAATTTTCGTTTTTTGTTTTTTTCATTTCACTGATAATTTATTGGAAGAAAACGAACGTGTGTCGTGATTATTATAAATGAAACTGAAATTGCAAATTTCAAACAGTACATACAGAAACGCCAATGCGAAAAGTAAGTTGGGTTTGTTCTGATTTCCGTTTCAAGTAATGCTTACGAAGTTTCCTCTCAAAGTGTCGACAATCTTCACATGAGTAGAGATTGTTGGAAGGACTATTTCCTGCGCGGTTTCATGATTTCAACAAATTGGAAATAATGTGCAAAATATAAATTATAAAAACTGTACGTCAAAGTGATTGAACTGTACGAAATCGTGCTAATGTACAAAAAAACATAATGATTTAGCCTTAAGAGATTATGAACTACACGTGTTCAGTTGTTTGTATGATTGTCATAATAATATTGAATCAATGTGTTATGTACTAAGTTCATAAGTTATCAGTTCAAAACTTGATAATATTCGTTGATGTGTTGTAAATGCGACTTTGACTTCCGCTTCCCCGAATTTAGAAATGTTTACGGTAGGTGTTAACAATATGGGGAATCACGTCCAAGCTTTCCACTCTAAGAAAGTTATAAAAGTGGAAAAATACCAGATAACATTAATAATTAACAAAATTGTTTGTTTTTTTTATATATTTCTACTTTTACACTTTTCCTACGGTGAAATGTTTTGTCACGCATTCCCATAATGTAACAACAATTGCATTGTTAATAGTTAAAATTATAACTTAAATACTATCTGGATTATTATATTTAAATTGAGTATATTCGGAATATGATGTAACTAACATTTACAATATTATATTGTAGTTATAACAAAAACTGTTGTTAAACTAGCTAACGGCCGATTTGTAACTAAAAAGAAATGTTATTTACACCAATAGATTGATCTGACAGTTTTAACTACATTTGTGGATAATTTGGAAAAATTTTACTAATTTTCTTAAATATGGTTAAATCTGTTGAATCTGTCGGATGTGGTTTACGTATGTAATTGTGTTAAATGTCTAAATATACCAACGTTGGGAATATTTATTAAATTCAACATTTAAATAAAAAAGGGTTAAAGTAGTGAGTAATATTGGATGCCCCTTTTACTCCTGCTGTATGCAGGATGTTTAAATGTGTTACTGTCTTATCTTTGAAAATTGTACACGTTCTGGCTTTTATTTTCTATAAAGTTTCAAGTATTAAAAGTGCAAAATAAGTTATTTTTGTAAACGAGCATCTAAAAATATTTTTCGAGGTCAGTAAGCAGATGAAAATTTCATTTCAACCATATACTCTCTCTAATTTTTAGCAGCTGAAATTTCGTAAAAAAAAGAACCAATGTTTTATCTATTATGCCCATGTCTATAGTTTCATATTTTTAAATCAGTTTTTTTTTTTAACATTATTAATGTTCTATGACTTGTTCATGGCGGTATTCAATTATTTTCTTGCTTTTTATATACAACATTTATTAAACAGCAGATTCTAACGTTACTATTGCCGCAGAACTCGGCGTTTGAAGAGCTCAAGTTTGTGAGGCGACAATTCTTCAGATTTGCCCAAAAATCCAAAAAAATTTCATATTCTACCACTCACAATTCAATCATTCAATATATGAGTCATTATGATGGTTAATTAAATTCATTTGAAATTAAGCCCAAGTATCTTGAACTGCGCTAGATGGCTTTTTTGGTGATCGAAATCCGGAAAATGAAAGATTTGAAGAATGCCATTGCTAATATGAATGGAGTGTGACAATTTGTTACACAGCGCCATCTGTGTAACGTCTTGATGGCTTAAATTGTTCTGCTGTTATGGCGTGCGTTGTTGTAGAAACGACGAGAAGAAATGTCAAACACACTGTTTTTTTTTTCGAAAACAGCTGATCACCACATTGTTTTTGGAATATGTGAAACAAGAAGAAATTTGATAAAAAAAAATTGCAACAGCAGTAGCACATGGGAAGAAGTTAACAAAATTTAGCACACGGAGAAGGTAAAAAGAAATTAGAAAAAAGAAAGAACGCAAAATAGGGAACATTAAAAGAGATA
>JAHXMU010000581.1:160694-249463 GCA_019455685.1 Philornis downsi
ATCCACTGGTATTAGCCGCAGCCGGAGAAGCAGAAACAACAATAGTCGACAACAAAAAGAAACAACATAAAAACATCTTCAATTTATAAACAAAAGGAAACATAAACATAACACAAAATGCCACAAACTTTGACAAATGGACACTCGAACGGTTGCAATGGCAACGGCACCCAATATGACATGGAAGATGGTCAATCGTTCCTATTCACTTCTGAATCGGTGGGCGAAGGACATCCAGGTAAGAAGAGAATATCTACAACTTAGAAAATAGCGTCATGTTCATATTTGAATTACAATACTGAGATGATGATGGTGGTGGTTGAAGACAGTAGTATTTTCTAATTCGTTTAATGTCTCCAGCAATGTCTGTTGTGCATTGTCAATCACTTTCCGGCGTGGTTGTCAGTAGGCAATTTATTATGCGTTTCTTATGACTTCTAAGACTTGGTAATTGTAGTGGAATTCACATTAAAAAAATCACTCAGAAAAATGCGAAGAAAAATTTGACGCGCTAACTGTGGTTTCTTTGGTTGGCGAATTGTAATAAAATATCCGTAGGCAACTGTCAAGATTTCTAATTTCAATTTCGATTTAAATTTTTTGGCTACACATTGATAGGAATTCTCTAAGGCAATAAACCATGTTCCAGGCCCTTTTTAAAGGTAAAACTAATAGCAGGCATTCTGATGAATACGGTTTTAAATATAATATAATCAAAAAAATTGTAAAATATTAAATCTATTTCTATTATTGGATTTGTTGGAGTACTTTTTAATATTAAAATTAGTGCATGAGAAGTTGCGCAAAATGTTCTCTAAATGTTCACAAAGTACTGGAACGGAAAACTAATAAAAATAGTAAGATTACAAAAAAAAAAAAAAAAAGAAATGAGATCAACAGAAAACTCATTAATTTTTTAAATTTTATTTCACTTTATTCGCAAGTTTTTTGTCTGTTTGATGATTTCTTCAGAAAATATACCCTTACTAGCTTTACTCATTAAAATTCTGCGATAAAAAGTAGTATATTGGAGGCCAACATTGCTCTTATTTCTATCGAAATTTGTTTAAGCTTTTAGCAGTTTGCGGATTCTTGCAAATTGTGCATTTGGCAGCACAACTATTATTTCTTTCCTGTCTGTCAATTAGGGCTTAAGAACGGAAATGACGGCTTACTGGTTTTAGTTCAGATATTATTATGGTATATACCATTTACTACTAGATGTACAACTTTTCTTAGTTTTACTCAGAAAAGTCTTTCCGTACCCGAAAATTAATAAAATTTGTGACTAATTTTCGTTATACATGTTCGTCGAGTAAAGCTAGAGAATCTACATTCCCTGATGAAATCAGTCGGGATAAACAGAAAAAGCGGATAAATAAAAGTTAAATACCAATAAAAATAGAAAGAACGAATTACGATGAATTTTAGTAAAATTTTATAATGATTTTACACTATTTTTCTTTTCGGAGCATTTTTACGCGTTTTTCATTAGAAATAATTTTGGTATAATATTGTTTGTGAGATCATTTGTACGAACATTGCGCTAAACTACACCATTAGAGAAGCTAACTCAGAAGCTGCCGTGAGTTTTTGTATATCAAACTAATCCCTGCTGATCTCAGGGGACCATATAAACAAAAAAGCATACAGCTAAAAAAAAATTAAGCGGGAAAGATACATACTTGTCCACAATTAGATCTAAGATTCAACTACTTACTGTTAGGCTCACTGCGTGAGCGATCCAATAAAACAAATAAAGCACAAAAAAAATATTGTTTGTGCTACTAAATAAGTACTGAAACGTAGGTAATATTTATATATTTTATGGAAAAGCAATTTTCTTAAACAATAAGTTATGTTTCAGTTTTTTAGTAATGACGGTCAAAGCAATTGTAGCCTTTATTAAATCTTGCTACATTTTAAGTTTCATCTCCAATAAAATTGGTTATTAGCTATGTTCCAGTGCTATTTTTTGCTTTGTATAAAACTTTCATTAGTTCTACTCAAAAATCAGTCTCATAGCTTAAAAAGTAGTAAAAGTTCCAACAAATTTAACCAAAAATTTAAAGTTTGATGTCAAATACTATAAAAACAGTATTGCAACAAAGTTGTGGAGAAGTTTTTCTCGAGGAAATAATAGACTATGTTCCGGTACTCTTTTAAAAAGCGAAACTAGAAACAGAAATTCTCTGATAAAAAAAGATGTAAAAAGGACAGGAACGGAAAACTATAAAAAGTAGTGAAATTTCAAATTTAACATCTATTAAAATTGGTGCTGTAGGTACTATTTCCTGTTAGATGTCGAACTTTTAATAGTTTTGAATAAAATAGTTTAAAATTTTTAGCAAGTTTTAAATGAAATGACTTGGATTTTCTAGTTTTCTGTTTTTTACTGGAAGAAATTTGCCGATTAAAACTGGGAAAGTTACATTCTCTATTGAAATCGCTTTAGAATAGAACAAAAAAAAAAAAGCAAATAGAAAACAAATACCAACAGGGAATAACGTGTAAATGAAGATAAAGGGAAGGACATAGCTTTCTTTCAATCAAATTAATTATTAATTCTTATTTTACCTAATTCTTAGCTTACCGCTTAAGTGCTTTTTATAGCTTTTCATTTATATTTTGTTTGGTCCTTCTGTTATCATTCAAATAGCATTGAAACAAAGCTTCTATACCCATAAATATTTAAGTTTCTGAAAGGTTTTTATAAATAAGAGGAATATAAACTATAAAAATGGTAGAATATGGTAAACCAAGAAAATTTCGTAGTTGGTACCAGCTAAAATTTCATCGCTCTTTTAGGAGAAATGCTTCTGGACGTTATGCAATTGAGGCGAAATCGTTGATTTTAAAAAATCTAAAGAAGATATATAATTTAATTTCGTAGACACTTGAAATAAACGATCGATTTCCAACTAATGTGGAGTAGCCGTCTCAATAGTAATTAACAAAAATTCCCTGTATAGTCATACTTCATCCGAAGGAATTGAAGGTATATATCATTTATATCATTTGAATTTACATTACTACTGGAAGTGACCGCATATTGGAAGATACTAATGGAAAGTAGTTCTAAAACGTATTTCAATTGAAAACTAGTATGGAAACGAACATTTTCCCAATATTATCCTTCTGAGAGGAAAACCAATTATTCTTTCAATTTAGGTATAGATTTCAGTCTTTGTTGTCATTTGTTCTAAATGTTCTGTGTTCTGTTTTACAGAGTTTAAATCAGGGAATAACGATTTAGAAGCGTTATTTGGCTGGCTAATTCTGAACAAATAATAATAAAGCGGAGGCTCAAACTTTTCCGATCAGCACCAAAATTTGTTGCAATTGTTGCTAGTATCATAATTAAGCCTTAAAACCAAAAATACTGACATTAGAGTATAATTCAGAATGTGAAAAGAGTTAACTTTTATTCCTAAAGGTTAAAATATCATAATGATGTCTATAGCTTTCAAGTTTAATGTCTTTAAATAATTTAAAGCCTTTAAATAATTTACTTTGAATAACGTTTTTACTATACAAATATAAAACAATTGTTTACAAAATAATTTAAATTTTAAATGAAAAAAAATAGGTATTTGTGCGTGAGTGTGTTGTAATCGTAATCACCGTTTTGAGTAAAATAAGATTAAAAAACTACCAGAAAATAGAATGTGCTGGAAAACAGCTATAGTGTACCGCGTTATAAAAAGGAACAATATAAAAGTATTTCAAGTCGGAAATCATACATTGGCACGTGCCTCTAAATGCTTGAATTTTGATAATACATGAAACATCCTTTTACAGAGAATGTTGTCCTTTAAATGGAGAATGTTGTGACGTTATTCATTTTTTGGTTTCAAAAATTCAATTAAATATAACACACTTAAAGCTATATCTCGAGGAAACTTATTTCATTATAATGTTTGGACCTTGGAAACTCATTTCATTATAATTATGTACGAAATAAATTATTTAAATAATTTAAATGACCGCTTCCGAATTGGTTGCAGCGATGCATGCTTTTGAAGTAGTTTTCGACATCTTCTTCCCACGTATTGGGCTATATCTCACACAATAAATGTCTAATGGCGTCAAAACGCATGATCTTGGTGGCAATTGACGTCAATAAAACGTCATTAGTTCTCTTCCGCTCCCAATTAAAATGTCTATCAGTTAAAAAGAATATGTAAAACGTGTTCTCACTAAAAAGTCGTTTTTTAAACAATTTTTTTCAAAAACTTTTTTAGGATAATTTTTTAAAAAAAAAATTTTTTAATTAAAAACTTTTTTTTATAAATTTTGTTATAAATATCGTTCTTTTTGCTTGGGACAGAATAGAAAACAATATATTTTCTTTAAACAAAATGTTTGTTTTTAAAAGTTTTTTTGGGAAGAAATAACAATGTAACTGACTGCAAATATATAACTATAAAAATTGTTTCCATTATTTTTTCGGAGGCAAAAAAAAAAAACTGAAATTATAAAAGACTATTAAATAAATTTTGATGTTCAATATCTCATTTAAGAAAATGTTATTTTTCGTTATATCATTATGAATTTTAGAGAAAGTACGGTAAATTTTTTGTCTCCCTACAACCACATTTTTTATTTGTATTACTGACTATGTTTCGAATTGCACTTTTAGAAGGCAATTATTTTATTTTTTAAATGATATTTTAGAATTCTATAAAAAACTAATATGTTTGTCCAATAATAACCATTACATTTTTGTTATATCCAAATATTGACGTCATCAAATGATCACTTATCTTTTGGATAAACTCTTCTTTATTTTGCTATGTCAGAACATCATTTTAATTTGTTTCGTTTAGTTTTTTCCTTGGATATATTGCTGTGTTTCCGCTTTCTCTGTACCCTATTGTAAATTGTATCTGAAACAAAATGGCGTCAAACGTTTGCCTCCTCACATAACTTTTCATGTTATCTCACTAGAATATTGCATTTCTGTTGTTACCTATTACTGTTTTTACCTCTTACCTCTTATCTCTTTCCATGCATTTGTCTCCCATCCATCAATACGTGCAGTTTGGCTGTTATGTTACCTACCATGAGTTTGTCTGGTCGGTCGGCTGGACTTTTGTTTATTTGGATTTCAATTTCGTTCAAATTTAAAAATTCCTTAGGTTTGCATCATGAGGTTGAAGACGAAACCAATGCGCGCGCCTCTTTTTTTTTTGTTATTGTCATTGTTATCTCATACAAGAGAAACGATGCTGTGTATGTTGGGTCTCACCCGGAGTTTGTGATTTGTGTCCGATTACAAAACATATGATTTCAGTTTCTCTCCGCAATCCTACCCAAAATAAAATGTTGGTTTTTTACGTTAGCAGAATCAGTAGACTTAGGTGGCCATATACTTACTTAAGAATTGAGAAAATCGCTACATCACCGTTGCAGTTTAATGCTGATTTAATTACATAGCAAAATGGGTAATTACATTGCAAAATGGATTAGTTGCACTTAAGCGTTGAATATTCTAATTTTCATTGCTAAGGTGGCGTAGAGGCCAAATAGAAAAGACAATCATTAAAAAATGCTTGTGGCGCTTAAATAACGAAAATAATTTATAATAACAGTCATTTAAACATTTCGTTATCGTCTTAATTATATAGTTCAATTCTTGTCAAAGTATTTATTAACTTGATATTTTAACATTTCCTCATATTAACGACAGTTATTATTTAGCTAATTTCACTTTGCAACGTGACAGCAAAATGGCCCCGCTGACCTTAATTGAAAATTTTATAGTAAAATAAATCGTGCGAGACATAATTAAGACAACTAGTTAGCTTGTGGGAAGCCTTATATTTCCTTACACTTTGCAGTCCAGCGAAGAATGTTTGTATGTATTATGGATAATATGGATAATAGGTGCATTTTGTTTGCAACTCATGCCTAAAAGTCCGCCTTGTATGTTTGACGAAAATTAATGATTTCCCTTTTAGCTAAGCAAAAGGGAAAAAAGGATTCGTTTGCAAACTTCATCAAAATAATTGGTACAGCATTGCCTTGTTAATTTATGTAGAAATAATTTCGCTTAAAAATATGCGATATAGAATAAATCAAAATATTACAATGGACAGATAGGAATACTAACAATATCATACCCAATAGCATTCATTATTTTGTCATACAGTAAAAAACAAAAAACAAATTCCCTTACAGCCAGTGGAGAGAATATGGAAGAGTTTCCAACATTCAGCGAGCTTACATGCATTCTATTTCTAAACTCAGTTAACGAGACGAGACCTACTGCGTAACGACGATTCAAAACATCAGTTTTAGAAGCTACCGTTAAACTTGTGATGGACTACTTAACGTGTGCGTTGGACATATTGAAGTAACCGTCGGTTTTATAGTAGTTCGATCCACTATCGTAGGCACTATTAATTTATAAAGAAAAGCGTAATATTACATGGAGACGCTGTGTCCTTGTGGAAATTTTCCCTCCGTCTTGATCCATACAAAAGTTCAGAAATATAGGTTAAACAAGTTACTAGTCCTTTTGTGGAACAAGCTTGTTTTTATTTTAGTATTATTGCTAATATTGTTTGAAATTAGAAAATTGTTGCTTTCATTTTCATATGGCAAATACAAATGATTGTAACCATGAATAGTACTTTTACATTTGCGCCTGATGCAGCTATTTTTTTTTCTTTTCGGTTGTCAAACTGACAGTTATTAAACAATATATCTATTTTATTGGGTTTGAAAATAGAAGTAGCGTAAGCTTTACTGAATGTGAGAAGCTTTCCCATATGTCCTTCATGATATGCTAAGGAATTTGGTTTTTATCTGATAAATTTGCAGGCGGTTAAATTTTCCTTTTTAAAAACTGCAATCAGCAGCAGCATTCTCAAAGGAAGCAGTATAATGGAGTTTGACTGTAATCAAGGAATAGAAAGAACGATATTTATTTCGACGAACAGACGGTAAAAAAGGCAAAAAATTATGAGAACGGATGAGTCTGTTCTGTGAGACTTTGGAAGAAAAATTCTCGTAGAGATTTTATACAATACGAGTATAGCATCATTGTTTCAATATACAACAATTACATTGGTTAGATCATATTCTACATGACGGTTCGGTATGAAAAGTCATCGATAAATATTTCTATGCAGAAGAAGAAGAAGAAGGAGAAGAAGAAGAAGAAGTAATTCAATGTGGTCTTTTGATCACAATTTCAAGTTCCTCTGTCGAAAATAATACATCTTCCTTACATCTACCAAAATGTATACTATCGGATTGCACATTGAACAAGAAAAAAAAAAGTAGAAATAAAACACCTGACGATATCATGTGGAAAATCATTGTGCAAGAAACCCACCACAACATCAATCTGGGACACAAATCTAGACAGAAGAAGAAAAGAGCTTGGCTATGGGATTTTCCGCACTCTAAACGCATCACTTTCCCGAATAATATCCTATAATAATGTCAATCTACAGGATAGCTTCTGCTGTTTTGTCCGAAATTAATGAAAAGTAAAGGATACATCATATTGCAAAACTATATTATTTGTGAGAATGTTGAGAAGATTCCAAAAATTAATGCCCAACGAAAAAGTGCAGCTGGGATCAAAAAATTGTGCATTGGATGTATCGTAATGCGAAACTATATTAGTTGTGAGAATGTTGAGATTTCAAAAATGAATCGCAAACGAAAAAGTGCAGCTGCGATAAAAAAAAATTGTGCATGATCATGTAAATTTGTTGCACTTTGTTGGTTGTCCAACGTCCGGACAACCAACCTCCAACACTTTCACCATAGTTTCCTTATTTCTATGTTCCTGGATCTGTAGATATATATTTTACGAATATTTCGTCTGGTATCGTATAAGGGCCACATAATGATTAAATCTACAAAAATATTCAAATTTCACATGATTACTTGCATGAAACGCTCAATTGATTTCGTTCGTATCAACATTAAAAGTAAAATTATAATGAATTCGTAATGTAATGATTCGTTAAAAATCCGTAGATTTCTAAAGTACGAGATTATACGAGTATTTTATTGAAAGTTTTTGGTAAAAATAGTCAAGAAAAAATAAAAATTTTCTCTTTTTACAGTTTTGAAAAGAATATGCTCCTTTTTAATGGTGCTAAACTAGGGCAATGAGGATTTCTTAAAAATATTTGCTGCCGTTTTTTGCAATTCTAAGCCTTTATGTAATTTTTCTTATTAAGAAACATCAAAAAAACTTTTATTTTCGAACACACAAAATCGATGGTCTAAATGTGATTATATTTTTGTTTAAACTCCAACTTCATTAGTCGCTAAATTATTTGTCAATTCTTTGAGTTTTGCCAAAATCTGCCATGTGATTTAAAGCGGTCTTTAACAGACTCATAACCTAAGACAATTACTGTACGCCCTTACAATCGTTACCTGTCTCAATTTGTTTCCCATTATTGCCATTTTTGTCTTCTCTGTTAAATGATGATGGGCTTCTCAGTTAAATGATGAAATCTTTTTAGTATTTCTATACCACTCTGGTCACCCCATCTAACCAATATATCTCATTCATGCGCACCATGTGCTTTTCTGGCATTAGTAATAGCGCTCTTTTCGTTTGAGATTTGTTTTACAGATATTCTCTCCCGCACAGAATATCAAGAGGATGACGAGACCTTAACTACACAAATAAACATAAGGCAGACGAACGTGTGGACACACTAAACATTGGAGGGAAAACTGTGCATCTCACACGCATTTCATACGTAGCCCAGCTATCAAATGGGTATCGAAAACACAATGAAAACAAATAATCCAACAACGAACGGCAGCCACATTTTGCTAACTTACTAGTTTGCATCGAAGAAAATGTTGATGTTCTCGCTGATGTCGCCGCTTCCACATTTGTGAGACGCCAAGTGAATCACCTCCAAAATGGAGATTGGATTCTCTTGTGCTCGTAAGGAATTTTGCAAGAAGAAGATTTTAATCAAAACAAACAATAAATGCGCTAAATATTTCTCATGCTTATAGAGAATATTCCCAAACAAAATGTTATCCATGAGTTGTATACCTGTGGTTTGCAGTTACTGCTCCGTTCTAAGCTTTCATTTTTTTTTTGTTAGTCATTTCATTCAATGCGAAAGAGCAGCGAAATATGTTAATTGAAAGCTGATACCGGTAATACATCAAGTATTACGTAGTTTTGATGCGAGTGGTGAACTAAAACCACGTGTTTTTCGATATTAATTTTAGGTTTGAAATATTCTACGTTTAATCCCTTATATATTTATGTTGTCTTGGTTGTTTGTTTATTTCTTATGGTAAATCAATATTTTTATTTTTCTTTATGATAACAAACTTGGTAGCCGCGTTTTTGGAGAGTTGGTTTTCGTTCTCAAATGACTAACAAGCAAGTTTCATTTTCTCTCTTATCTACATTACATAAATGACGTTCCGTATCGTTATCTCGAATACGTTAGACTCTACTTTCCTTCAGTATTTGTTGGGCAATCATAATTAGTATTTTTACTAGTCATTTTTTTATTGCTATTATACATATATTAAATTATTTACCGGAACTGATTTAGTGTTTGATTGTTTTCTTATAATAGAAAGCAAATAACTGCCACACGGGTTTTGATTAAAAAAACTGATTCAGAGACAATTACATGGAGATTTTGCATGCTCACATAAACCGGCATAGCATTCCATTTTCACGTGATAGTAATGGTTTCGATGAGGGGTACTCGCGTGAAAATTTTCCAGGAATTGTATATGAATTTGTGTGGATTTTATAATATGGTGTATTACTCTGAAATATGTGTAAGTATTTTGGACGTGAAACAAAGTGTACTTTTTTAAATAGCAAACAATTTTGGAATAATCCCATGAAGGCATTGTGAGCTCCTTTAAATAGGCATGGACGGTAATCTATATTCCATAGACTACTGTGAGTACACTTAATCTGTATTATACATTCACAATTTGTACTCTACTCGTATATTAAATTTAAATTCATTTATATTAGACTATATATTGACAGAAGGTAGAACATGAGTTATATTGCTTAAATCTATTTCCTAGCAAAAAGTCTAATCCTAACCAAACTTTTTCAATAAAAAATCATTCATCTTTCATTTTTTTAAAAAATATTTGTTTATTCATAGGCATTACATCGCCTTCAAAATAGACTCACACACAGTATTCAAATAGTATTCCTTGTTAGTCCGATGCAGGAGAGTCATAACGCACAATATCATGATAACCGAAGAAATCTGTGAACATGGTCGGTTTTGCAACAATCTTTTCAATTTTGTTTAATTTTTGGCACAATATCCACTCGATTCGATAACTCAGAATATTTTTTAAAATCGAATTGATAGATCCATTTAAAATGGCAACATCATCAGCAAGATTTCTATTCGTTAATTGACGGTTTTTAGAGCACCAAATCTTGAATTTGTTGCATGTGACTTTTGTCGACAGAGGTTAACGATCGTCATTGGCGCACTTCATTTGGGTTTCTCTAGTGTTCGGTTAAATAGTTTATAAAAGGGGCGAAGTATTCATTGAACACTGGTGCAACAGTTCAAACGAAACACAAATAAGTTGTTCCCTGGAAAAAATCATCATAAAATCATCAAATGAAAGACTATTCTGATTTTGAACAGGAACAGAACATTTATTTTAAAGTTAATGTTTTAAGAATATCTTTTATTTCGTTTTTACTCTACTCTAAAAAACAAACCTTAATCATCAAACAAACTTGAAAAAAAATCAAAACAAACTGTATTGCAGGCCAAACGAAACACAAATATATTGTCAATCTGGAGAAAGTGAGAGAAAAGTGTTGTCAATTGAAAACAAACTACCTTAAATACAATTAAATAACAACAAAACGGAAAAACATTGCTTTCAGATTAGGCGTTTCGGAATGTATTAATCGAATAACATTTTCTTTGTGTGCTTCTGTGTTGACTTTTGTTTTTATTTTGTTCATATTTTACACAGTTCGGTTTCAGTTATGAATTTTGAAAAAACAACATTTTTTTTTCAAGTTTAATCCAAATAGTTTCTCGATATCTGCCACTGCCTCCAACTTTTCTACAACATTTTTTTATACGAACCGAATTTTAGAAATATTTTGAGAATATGTTAAAGAAATACAAAACGTTATTATTAATCGGTTATTATCAGTCTGCATTTTGCATGTTTCGTATTTATCTCACATCTTTGCACTACTGTAGACAGTCCGCATTTTCAATTGCGACTTTTCTTCTCCAATAAGACATTGCTCAAGATTTTGACTATACAAAAATTTTCACCTTAATTGACAAAATTTACAAAAATTACAAATACTCAAAAAATTTACTAAATCTACAAATATTATTTTCTCGTTCGTCACTGGGCACATGCATGTGCACCACATTGTATTCCTTATCATCTTACTGTCTCGCTCTGTGTGTATTGTTGTTTGGTTGATCATGAGTTTACTCAGACCACTTACTAATTGTTTATTGAACTTTATGAAAGTCGATCTCTCGTTTACGATTTCGCATGTAATTCAAATGTTGATAATATTTGTGTAATATCATTGTCTATAATTATTATAATTTATGGTTCTTGTGAAACTTTCTTTGCACTTAATTGTTCAATCTCTGATTTATGGCATTGTTACACATTAGCAAATTGTCTCACATTGCTACTGCTGGGTTTCGGTATCAAATTGGCGCTTGTGCCAATAAATTTACTTGTTCAGCGTTCCGGGCTGCCATCCTAAATCCGAAACGTCATCAAAAACATGTCTACATGTTGTACAAGGTTTTTGATGTGTTCCCCGAATGAAGGGATCATCCATCTCTTCTTAAAATTTCATTGATTGTGGTGTCATGAGATTTGAATGGTGTCCGTTTGAGGTTTTCAAATTTCACTGCAGCGCTGTAATTATGTATATTTCAATACGGCGTTGCCATTGGCGTTGCCGTTGCCATTGTGCTTCTGATTCTTCTAGACACATTGGCATTGAATTACGCTTACAGTTGCTTAATATAATGCAAATTTTTGCTTCTTCATGTCCCTTGTTTTTTGCATGTTCGATTCTTTTTCTTTTTGTTTCTGCTGCTCACTTTTATTTGCAAAATTTTGAATGCGCGTGCGACAGCTTTTGTTGCACGTTTCCTTTCAGCCTTTGCTCATGGTTGTTGTCATGTGTATCACCATCGCCAATCTCAGTCTGTTTTTTTTTCTGATTTATTTATACGACATGTTTATATTTACTTATATATATGTATATCTGGTTTCTATTTTCTCTTTGCAGATAAAATGTGTGATCAAATCAGTGACGCTATTTTGGATGCCCATTTAAAACAAGATCCCGATGCCAAAGTTGCATGTGGTAATTATTTGCTCTCATTATTCTCATACACATTTCTAAATTTTAAAATATTTATGATGCATTTAGATACTTTTTGGCACAATAAGTATAATTTTGAATTTTCGAAAATAGTTTAATAGAGCTGGCCATGCACAATTTATGTTTCGCTACAATAATTACGGAATTAATTTAGAATAAATGTACAACGGCTTTTTACATACAAAATGGAAATGTATTGCAATCAAAATTTGGAAATGAATACATTTATTGGCGTACTATACAAATGTTTAATATTCCAGGAAAATTGAATACCTGATATTTATTATTTCATTATATAAAATTGCTGGTTTTCTGTGAAAACTTCTTCTCAAACTGTTAAGTTTTATTCAGCAAAATTGAAACTAATTCTATGAATGTGATTGATTTGGTTTATCGGGAGAGACCTTATTTTTGAGCAGAGAAGATAATTTCAATCAATATAGCATATTGATTTAGTTCACTTTCTTCGTTGAAATCATCATTGCATAACCCTTTTCGTTGTTTCCTTTGCATACAGTAATATCACTTAATTTTTGGCCAATCGTATCAATGGCGGTAGACATAAGGCTTTAGTCGAACATCGCGCGATAGATTATCATCTTGCCTTAGGCCTCTTTTGTCCCATACTTAGACATTGTTTGCAAATTAACGTACATTATTATATCCCCTGCCTCAGAATTTGTAACAACTAGAAATACTCGTCTGGGACTCCATAAAGTATACACCGTATAAGGTGCGTTTCATATTTATAAAGCCAACAATAAATTTGATGTTCTCTCAAAATACTTGTTTGGACGAAAAAATTCTGCACACAAACTATGGGATTTGTGCAGATAGCAGTACTTTTGTTTTTGCAATAATTGCGTTTTTAGCGTGTTTCACAATTATAATGCCAAGTTCAATTAGTGAGTTTTTAAAAGTTTAAGCGATAAGATCACTATTATTTTTGTGAAGAAGTGGTAAAATTCAGTAACAAAAAAAAACATACCGCGACGAAAAAGTTTGGCAGAACACGAAATATGTAAATCAATTTCTTACAAGGAAGAAGGATGCAGTGGAAGAGAAATTTGGCGCAAATTGGGCAGGAGCCATAGACTCATTCATAATTTTTTATGAGATCCTGACACTTATGGATAGAACATCATAACAACAAAAAATATATCGGTAATAAATAAAGCAAATTTATGGGTAGCTTTAAAAATATGAAATGGATCACGTACAAACCTATGTCGATCTAAACATAGCAATTAGTCCGTCCGTCAGTGAGTGTATCTACTTAATCTAGGATGTTTAAATTTGACATAAACCTGCATAGGGCAGGCTAAGTTTGAAATTGGATATGCCAAGCAGGAAAAAACACTCGAATATTTTTATAGAAAAATTGGGGGTTTTCACAGTTTTTCCCAACAATTTTACCATTTATTTAATATTTAAAATATATAGATGTTGAAAAAAAGCTTACCAAAATCATATAATTTTATGAGAAATCACCCTAATTGAGAACGTTGTTATTGGAAAATGCTAAAAACATATGCATTTTCATTTAAAAAAATGATAAGAAAGCGTTTCTGACGTTCAACTTATCTGGTGATGGATCAGTACAACATCCCTTTTTATAGATGTCTCAGGTGGGCGAAATCTGTTCATTAAGAAAAAATTTGTCTACGCAAGGGCGGAACTCGGTAAAAATTGTGGCAGTTAACAGAGATGCTATTCCAGTACATAAATTAGCTGTGAGCTCCGTACATTTTGCATGAAAAGACGGCATTATTGAAACGTCCACTTAGATGGAATAAATTGATCCAATTCACGGCACAAAATCCAACTTGAAAAATAATCCTTTCTCTGAATTTTTCTAATAATTTCTAATGGATGGTACAATTTTTTAATTAACAATTAAATATGCTGTTTTTTTGACAGATGAGAAAGGAACAACTCCAAATTATATATATTTGTAGGCAACCTTCTTAGTTGTGGAATTATTGCGTAATGGAAGACAAAATTTTCTACTAGAAACATAAGATAAGTTAAGATGAAACATTTCTGAACAAACCCACTTATCTAGCGATGATTCTTCGGAATAGTGTCAACGATAATCCATTGCGGTGGATATAAAAAATTCGTCCCAGCTCAACTTCTACTATCCCACTTTATGACAGCCTTGCTTATTTGCACAAAAAAGTGTACCGTCAGATTGCTTTAGTATCGAGTAGGAAGAAAAATTTGCATTAACATCGCAAATATACCCAATATAACAAAAAAAAGCTCCATTTCCATTATCGGATATATGGATATCTCAGCTGCCGTAAAGTACTATAAAATCAACAATAGCAATGTGCTATTCAAAATTGGCTTTAGTCTTGCCCACAATGAGCAAGAGGGGGGAGCTTATATGCAGCAGGAAAACATGCTACTTCAGTAATAGTCATTCATATACGCCTGGCTCTCACCTACCGCAGATTTGTTGTTATTAATTTTTAACCGTTTCCTTGAATAATTGAACTTTGAGGGAAGTCCTCTTTGACATTATGATGGAGAATTCGTCCCTATATAAGAAATAATATTTATTTATTATTTATTTCATTCAGTCATTGCTCTTCAAAAGTAATATCAATTTGGCCATAGTTCTTCTCTTTCGGTTCAATATTCGATATCGTTGTAATCTGATGTTAGTTGACAAAATATTGCATACATTTATGTATAGTAAACAATTTCATTTTCAATAAACATAAGAAACCATTAACATAAACAATACATTTGTTAATTTTAACAAATGCCTTTTTATGATACTCGTTTTGAGGCAGATATCATTGAATGGTTTTCGAAGTGTGCTCGCAGACATATCTGAAAAAATAAATAAATCACGTTGTACGACTTCTTATGTCGCGTACTTCTTTGTTAAATTTATGTACATATATAATGCTAGAAATATAAAAAACATTCCCTTTTTTGTTTTGCAGAAACTGTTGCCAAAACTGGTATGATCCTATTGTGTGGTGAGATCACATCTAAAGCCGTGGTGGATTATCAAAAGGTCGTCCGTGAAACAGTAAAACATATTGGTTATGACGACTCATCGAAGGGTAAGTTATTCGGAAAACTGCAGGATATCTCATAATGTCCTCCGTATAAAATTGATTCTTTATTTTGAATTTGTGGGCGGGATTTAGTCTTTTGTTTTTTGTTGTAATCTTTATTTAAATTGCGTTTTTTCACAACTTATCCAATCTTAAGGATTTGACTGGAAAACTTTGAATTTACTTGTTGCCATTGAACAACAGTCTGAATACATTGCTAACGGTGTCCACGTTGATCGCGAACAGGAAGATGTCGGCGCTGGTGATCAGGTATTGTTATTGGCTCTGGTTTCAATTCTTGCACACACAATTTCTCTCTCTCTTGTATACGTTTTTTGGTGCCTTCAACGTTTGAGCGATGTTGTTTTTTGCTCTTCTTTACATTTATTTTTATTATACCATGGTCGGCCATTCATTTATTGCAAACAAAAATATCATTTTTCAAAACAACAACGACTAAAATCCATCAAAAACGAAAAGAAAACTATGGGGATGTCATAAGAACATATAAATTAAAAATAAAACAAAACAGAGCATGTTAAAATTTCGTTAACACAAAGACAAATATTGGAATGTATTAATATTTTTACAAGGATATCTATATATATTATATATTATATTATATATATATATATATATATAATATATTATATATTATATTATATATAATATATTATAAATTATATATAATATATTATATATATCAAAATTTTTAATTCCCTATAGTGAAGTTTATGTATGAAGTGTATGTACGTCATAAGAAAGTTCAAATGATTATCTGAGTTGGAGTTTATTGTTTTCGATATTATCTCTCGTATTCAAGACAACAATCATTCAGGTTCTTCAACAATTTTCCTGTGAAAAATCTTAACGATTTAGACTTTCTATAGATCTCTGAGATTCAGAAAAATAGATCATAGAAAAATGGATAGTATTTCGATATCATTTTTCTGTTGAATCTTTTTGATTCATGTACGAGGGGGTTGCTACTGAAAATCATAGACTAAGAAATTCTCTTGCGTATTATGAATGAGACATGGGAGAGTTTCTCAAATTCAGTGAGATTACACGCATATTATTTCTATTTTTACTTTGTGGAAAATTTTTGAAATTCGAAGGAAAGCTTTTTGATACGAAATGAATTTCGCATGGTAAATCTCCCTTAGGTTTAAAATGATTTGAATTTATCTTTTACGAATAACCACTACGATTGACAAAAGCCTTCAAAGTGTTTCTAACTTCTCCATAGAATTGTTTCATGACCATCTCTACGAACTGGGCGAAATATTCCAAAAAGAATTTTAACTTCCTCTGAAACTGTTTATAAACTGGCGCTGATGAAATTAATTTGCAGAAGAGCGCTTTCAATGTGACGTCATAATAATTTCTGGCAAGCAGTTTATTTTTGTGTCAAATTTTAGGCGGAATTTATCGCGTAGTTTCATGTTTGTAGAATATTGAAGTGACCGGGTGAACAAGCTCAATCAGAAAATGTGGAGTTGCAAAGTTATGTTATTATATTATATAAGTAATGTTATTAATTTCTTTCTGTCCAAACAAATGAGTAATTGCGACTACTATGTAGCATTATTGTACAGTCTCAACACCATTTAAAAAAGGCCCAATTTGGCAAATAGGGAAGTGACCTTTCTTCAAAGCAATGCGCGGAATCATACGAGTACGTGCCCACCAATTTCTGATCAATTTCGTTATAAAACTGCTTTCTCATCCTGCCCATTGAACACATTTAGTAGTTCCACCATGTTCTTTCCAGAAAATTGCTTGACTAAATCATTAAAATTATATCAATTCCTATTGATTTTATTAAGACAGTAAATAATATGTTGTTATGAAAAATTTATCAAGTTTTGGAGAATTTTGTTAATGTTTTATATAATATTTTATTTGTTTACTTATAATTCAATAAAATTTCTTATACTATTTCTGTTGTCCGAAATACCTGTACATAGCTTGGAAAAATTCACCCGGTTGTAAAGAATTATTGTGAAACGTTTGTCTGATCTTGAGAAAGGTTGTGAGATCACAAATAGTTTTTCTATGTGAAGTTGGAAGGTGTAGAAAGGCTTTCTAATTGAAATATATATTTTCTCTCTGATTCAGGAATAATATTCTGCGAAAATTATTTATAATCTATACATAAAATCTAAAAGAAATTCTATGAGATATTTCCACTTTTTTAAAAACTTTCTACGAATTTTAAATTCGTTTCCTAAAGTACGTCTCTATTAAATTATACAGCGAATCTAAAAATATAGGTACCATGCGCTCAAGTTCACTGAATGTGAAAAGCTGTCCACTTATGGGATCGATTTTGTTTTATTAAAGTGTCTAAGATTTAAAAATACTTGAAGCTATAAATTATTTTCATACAACTCATCTGCATGTACATCCATAGGGGGTACTCAAAGCTGGAAGATTTTTGCATTTTTTCGCAGGCCAACATATAAGACATCGTCCAACGTGGGATTGTGATGTTGTGATGTCCTCTTTGATAATGAATGTTTGTAATTGTCGAAAAAAAAAAAAAAAAGAATAACAAAATATGTATCTATTTGAAATGTAAATGGGGTGTATTATTTTGAGTTTATTTATTTTTTTTTTTGGAAATCTATTAACCATTATGTTGTGTGCATTTTTCTTTTTTCTATTTCCATATTATATTACCGTACATTTATATGAATTTAATAAATATGATACGATACCAAATACGATATCGAAACAAAAGGTTTCGATTATAAAACTTGCAACGTTTTGTTAGCTTTGGACCAGCAATCGCCCGAAATTGCCGCCGGAGTGCATGTTAATCGTGCCGAAGAAGAAATCGGCGCCGGAGATCAGGTGTGCAAACTTCAAGTTTTGAATTACTAAGTAGCTTCAACTTTTTGTATAGAATATTATCTGTCTGTATTATTATTATATTTTCCTTTTTGAACAAATAGAGCATTTATAGCCGCCTTTAACTTTTGTTTACTGATTGGTATACCAGGCAACTATTTCATTATGTTAATAATTATTATTCTTTGTTTTTGCTACTGCACACATACAAAATCTTTGAAATATACAAAAATAAAACTTGTTATTTAACTACAATTGAAATTGATTCAAGCAAATTGCATAGAATGTTGAAATTTTGGCAACATGTTTAGTAGAAATAACAAGTTTTTATTCAACAATTATTTTTTGGTGTCAGAGAAAAAATCATAATATGTAATCCCTTTAAAAAGTAGATTGATTGGCATTGATTGTAATTAAATATGGTCCCAAGTTTTATTTGTCATATGGATTTGGTTTTACTTGACATTAGTTTTCGATACATATAGTGCATAATCTATTATATTCTCCACACCAACTAACCTTTTAACCTTTTATCATTTTAATTTTCATTAATATCTCATGGCTTTTACTTTTGTTTCTCTTAGTTTTTTGTTTTTTGTTTTTACTTTTGCCTTCAGCTAATAGTCTCTTGTCTTAACACATGTTTGTAACTTTCTTAACATTATATTATATTTCCGTCTTAGCTGCGCTTGCATTCAATTTAATGATTCAAGTTTGTATTTTTAAACAGGGCATTATGTTTGGCTATGCTACTGATGAAACTGAGGAGTGCATGCCACTGACCGTTGTTCTGTCTCATAAATTGAATGAGAAAATTGCCGAATTACGTCGTTCCGGTGAATTCTGGTGGGCGCGTCCCGATTCCAAAACACAGGTTAGTAACATATATTGATTTTGCATATAAAAGTCACCAGCATTTTTAAGGGAAATCGGGAATATAGAACAGAATTCGAATAAAATTGTAAAACATATCAAACGAAAGTCAAAAATAACCGCGATTTCACTAAGCCACACACATGCATTTGATGTTGAGAGGGGGGGGTGTTTAAGTAAATGTTATGTGTAAATTTAAGATTATTTTAGAATATGTATGCTGGTAATTTTGACCACATCAAAACTGTCTGTGCAAAACAGAAAATAAAGCAGGTGAAGCAGATGTGTCTCTAAGGGAAAAACAAGATCTTATTTTGGAAAAAAGACATCATTGGTATACAATGTATGAGTCGAACTTATAATTCTTTGTTCACAATTATTTATTGAACCACATTTTTATTATGAAAATTTGATTTATAAATCTTCAAGAAATATTTATAAATACGGAACATAGTACGTAGTCCTGCATGGTAATGTTCGTATCCGAATACTTTTGAATACATACTATTACAATAGGCGTTGAAATACCTACCATTGCCTAACAATAACAATGCAGTGTATTTTTTTCAGTGTTTCTTCCAATGGAAATTACCTTCTAGTGTTGATCGAAGAATACAGCTGGCTAATCTTCAAAAGATGGCCATGGAGACACTTGTCTTTACGAAAAGATAATGGAGATATTTGTCTATATGAAAAGTGGTTATGGATGCACTTTCCTTTGTCTACGAAGACACTTTTCTATATGAAACGTGTCTGTGAAGACTTGCATCTCATGTTTTGCACTGATGTCAGCCTAATGCATTTATCGTAGTGACTTCCCTTAATTCTATAATTCTAAGGAATTTTGCTTTTTTTGTATTTTCTTTTCTGCTTCTTGTATTATAAGATGTGCTTATAGAAAAATATTGTCAGTCTAATAGATTTGAAATAGAATTGTACAATTATACTTTAATTTGCACATATTATTACTGTTTTACTTACATTTCTCTCTATCTCTTCTTCAATTTTAGGTCACTTGCGAATATTTATTCAATCAAGGTGCCGCTGTACCCAAACGTGTCCACACAATTGTCGTCTCCATGCAACATTCGGAAAAGATAGGCCTCGAGGATTTGCGTGTCGAAGTAATGAACAAAGTTATAAAAGAAGTCATTCCCGCCAAATATTTCGATGCCAATACGATCGTACACATAAACCCCTGTGGATTATTTGTCATCGGTGGACCGATGGGCGATGCCGGCTTGACTGGTCGCAAGATTATTGTCGACACCTACGGCGGTTGGGGCGCTCACGGTGGTGGTGCTTTCTCTGGCAAGGATTACACTAAAGTCGACAGATCAGCGGCCTATGCTGCCCGTTGGGTGGCCAAGTCATTGGTTAAGGCTGGCTTGTGCAAACGTTGTTTGGTCCAGGTATCATACGCCATCGGGTTGGCTGAGCCACTCTCCATAACAGTCTTCGATTATGGCACTTCACATAAGACACAAAAGGAATTATTAGCCATTATTAAGGATAATTTTGACTTGAGACCCGGCAAAATTGTCAAGTAAGTTTGGAATTCATGTTATTCCTTGTAGTAGGAGAGTTTAGCTAAAGCCAATTGTTTCTATGTCATTTTCTTTAGGGATCTTAACTTGAAGAACCCAATTTACCAGCGCACAAGTACTTATGGCCATTTCGGTCGCGACGGTTTCTCATGGGAACAGGCTAAACCTTTGAATATCAATTGACTAGAAGCTGACCTAAAGCAGCTGCCTCAGCCACCGTGCGCTAAAAAGTTTAAAACCGCGTAATTTTTAGTTATTAATTTTAAACGCTTTTATTATTTGCCCCTATTTTCCACTTTAATTTTTATTTTAAACTATTAAATTTTCATTTGCCTAGAAAAAGCAAAGTAAAATCCAAGGAATCTGTTAGAATAAGAGTCATATTCTCAACATCCTACTGAATAGAGATACACCAAGGCATTTCATCATTTCAATCTCTATCAATTTCTTTTTGCTTTTACTTTTTTAACATCAAATTAAATACATTTAGTTTTAGTTGCCAAAAAACAGAAGAAAGATAAAAATCATGAATATAATAAAGAAAGAAAACTGCTAAACTACACTAAGTAAAATATAAATATTTTATGAAATACCAACAAGTTTAATAAGATATTTTACCACACTGCTATTATTATAAACAAATAGAGAACTATCCTTCCAACAGCCCTGACTCTACCTACATTTTAAGTTTGTGTTGTGTTCTTATATAGTCCCTTCCTCCTTTTAAACAAAAAAAAAAAACTACCTTTTCTGTAGTCTCTTTCTATATATTTAAATTTTTACAACAACGAAGCAGCGTATTTTGAGTACACTTTTGTGGTATGTTTTAATTTGTTTCCGTTCTATTTATAAACTTTGCAATTTTTTATGACAAAAACTTAATGTTTTTATTTCTGACCGGATCACTGTAAAAACTATTTGTTTTTTGTACTAAATTATAAAACACAAAAAAGAACCTACTCGCAATTTTTGTATATTTGTCCTTAAAATTAAATACACTACTACATGGCGCCTCCTGTTGCCGCCGCCAATAAATTGCTCTTCTCAGATTCTAACAAAATATAATAATAAAATATATGAACTGTGTATTTTGTATTAAGTATAGTAGAGTCTTCTCTCCTTTTTAAGTATCCAAAAAGATATGAGCAACAAACATATTAAGTAAAACAATTACAAAAAACAAAAACAAAGAAAATACAATACCCATCAACCAACATCCAAAATAATAATAATAATGATAACAAAATTCAAATACAATTTGTTAAGGTCTATAGAACTATAACTTTTATTGTGTTTAATGAATGGGTCTTTTAACGCAATGGTAATAAATGTAAGAAATCCATATAATCTAGACGAGAAGAAATGCAAGTTTGACAAAACTATCAAAATTATATTCAGAAAAAAATAAATAAACACAAAATTATTTAAAATTCAAATTTCTCTTCTTAAGTTTATTGTTTTTGAGAGAGTTGGAAGTACAAGTATATGCAAATGAAGAATGGAAGTATAATAATAATTTGTAGCCCGGGACCACCATCGTCCCACAAAATCAAAACCGAAAGTAGTCTTACCCTTTTTCACTTTTAGGCATCCGAATCAACATTATATTCACTTCTGATTTCGATTCTCATAACCGAATCAACATTGTATTACATTTTGTATCTTTCTCATGTACGGAAACTATAAATGATTTTATCTTAATTCATACACCTAAAATGATTCCGATTTTTATTTCATTTTATTGAACAGTCTTGTAATAGTCTTTTCTGATTGTTTCTGATTTAATTTATACAACGTTTTGTTTGTATGGAACCTATTGATATCTAAATTAAACCCAATACTACTCGAGAACGGATGTATTCCAAATCATCAATTTGGATTCAGAAAAAATATAATACAATCGAACATACACACAGACTAGTAAATGTCGTTAAGAATGCTTTTGAGGAAAAGAAATATTGTTCCGCTCTTTCCATCGACGTTTCTCAAGCCTTCGATAAGGTATGGCACGAAGGCTTAATATGTAAATTGAGAAAAAATTTGCCTGTAAACACACATAAACTATTAGAAAACTAGGACATTTTTTAGCCTATTGAAGCCGGAGTTACTCAAGGTAGCATTTTGGGACCTACTCTATATTTAATGTATACATCAGACATGCCAACTATTGATCATATTCATACATCAACGTCTTCTGACGGTACAGCTTTTCTTAGTTCTCATGAAAACCCTCAGGAAGCATCCCGACACTTGCAGATTCACATTTTTTACTTGGAAAATTGGCTAATACAAAGAAGAATAAGGGTTAGTGGAAAGAAATGTACACATATAACATTCACATTGCGCAGAGAAACTTGCACTATTCAAATCAACAACCAAACAATAAATCAGCACCCCGTGGTTCAATATCTTGGTATATATCTTGATTGGCGCCTCACATGGAAGTGCAAAATTAACGCAAATTAAATTGAAAGCAACTCAATTAAACTCGCTTAAGGGTAGAAATTCTTCTCTTAAGTTAGATTGTAAACTCTTCTCCACAACTCGATTTTAAACCCAATATGGTGGTTTTGGGGCACCGCCTTAGCTTCAAATATAAAAAGAATACAAAGGCGCCAAAATAAACTTTTACGAATGATCATAGTTGCCCACTGGTATATTAAGAACTCGAACATCCACAAAGATTTAAATGTGTCATTGGTGAAAACTGGGATCACGAGGTATGTGACAGCATATTTGAGGAAATTGGAATATCATCCAAATCCATTAGCCCGCAACATATTAAATGACAGAGGATACATGCGGTTAAGAAGGAAGGATACGATTTTTCTCAGTCGAATACTAGAAGGATGAATGCAGATAATAGCAGTAAAGTAGACCATAACTTTTTGTCCAGCTACGTTGGACTTAATTAATTATTACATAGTTTAAGATACGGAAACGTATTGTTAGTTCAATTAATTTTGAAGATACAATAAATAAATAATGGGGGAAAAAATTTGTTTGCATTTCATTGTTTATTAATTTTTGTGAAGGTCCCTGTTTTTATCAATTATTGTTATACGAACGATACAGATGTTTATAACAATAACATGGGAAATAAATCTTACTCCAAACGAGCTCTCTCAATCAAATGTTAACTTTTGGTATAGCGGCAGCTATCGCTGCATCTGGTCTTTCAAGTTCAAATAACCACTTTTGTCACGCACTCGAAAAACTCTTTTACAAAGAGAGAAATGTCTAAAAAACATGCGAGCAGATTATATGTAAAAAATGGACAAAACAAACAAATGAATTAAAAAAATTTCCCAGCAAATAAACATAGCATTTTTTGTATGGATGGAGTTTCGTAGCGAAAAGCAGAGCACCAATTTTTAACTTGTAAAAATGTTCGTGTGTATTATTTGTAACTGAATAAATCTCCATTTTTGAAAATCTCTCGACCTACAGTAGTTCATGGTATGACATTATTGTTTCTTTTTTAAAGATATAAATCGGCTAAAGAGAACGAAAAAAATTTTGTTCTCTCAGGATGAGAATGGTGTGCGAAATCTGAGAGCGTTGAAATTATGTGACGAATAAAAATGGTCCCATAGGAACGTCGAAAAAAAAAATTCCTCACATGATATGAATGAGATATAGGAGAACTTCTCACATCCAGTGTAATTTCATCTCGTTGAACAGATGATTTTTCATATAATAAACATTAACGGCTATTTGGATCGAGAAAGAAAACGTACGAATTTACTTAATTTCACTGGTGGTCTGAAATTAAGTAAATAAGTATATGTAAATATTTGCAATTATGTTTATCTACTGCAAGAGCTATGGCAATAAATAAAGTACAAATTGCAATAAATAAATGTCAATAATCTCAGTGATGACAATAGTTGGAATCAATTACAATTGATTTTATTTTTCCATTTCAATTTCTCTTTTCTCAGTGTCAAATACAAATTCCCATCATCAATTGAATTTCTATACATTTAAAAAGAAAAACTTTCAATCTACGTTTTCTTAATATTAAAGAGCAAATTTTCATTGCCAATTAATATTTTCTCAATATAAACTGGAAATATTCATTCTCATTTCTAAATATCAAATGGAAATTCTCTTTATCAATTGGCATTCCAACAATGTTAAATTGAAATTTCGAATTTCAATTGATTTTTCTCAAAGATGAAAATGAAAATTCGAAATTTTTTCCATTTTCGATTTTAAATGTTGTAGGTCTGCTCGATAAATTTCGTCGAGCATACAGAGTAGTAAGGTAGAGAGAGATCCAATATATTTTCATCTCTATTAAAATTCGTTACAGTTTACAAGCTTTGTAGTACGGAAACCCTTTAGGAGATTGGATGTAATGGAAATTTTTTTTTTTTAAACTAGGACCTGTACGTCAGCAATGTGTTTGAAAGCCATTAATAATAAATTGTTTTTTTTTAAATCGTCTTATTTAGACGTTCTAAGTCTTATAAAGCCACCATTATTTTGTTACCTATGTGTAGTGACACGGTTTTGAATATATCGATATTGAAAAGGCGGACAGGTGCCGTAAAACAGGACCGAACTTATGGATTGCGCGCCGCAGAGCAGTGAACGCTGTACCGCTTGTTTTCCCAGTGAAAAATCGTATGTTTTTATTATTTTCCAACAACTACAACCGCAGTTAATTTGCTTAACTTACTTCGGCTAGATGCTTACTTTGGTTACATCGAAGACTACGTCTGGTCCCCCATATGTGTGGCGAATCCAGTACTCCTCTCACAAGTTTACTTATTATGAGTGGAGGCATTCTTGTCACCGAATTTATAAGTCATGCTTTTGTATGTTTCTACTTCTCCCTTCCATCGATAGTAGCGCGATTGATGCAGTAAGCATGGTAATTAACCGGTTTCTGAGTAATATCTCCACGTCCAGTGTTTCCTTGGCACTGTTAGATGCCGTTCGGTCTACATTGTTAAAGCGTCTTTGATGTCCAATGTTGCAGCAACTGTAAGCTGTTAGGATTCAGGGTATATCCCTACTACTTCGACTACTTCGCGCAGAGCCATTTCCTTAATATTCGAGTGAAGTATGCTAAACCCTCTTGGACTATTCGTATGCGTTTATATACGAGTATAGGCCTTCCTAAACTTATGGGTCGAAAATCGTTTATGTTTCGGGGGGCTAGTTTTCTCGACTTTTCGCCAAGTCAGACGATCTAATAGATTAAACATCATCATTTCTGTATGTATAACATAAGTATGCATAAGTGGGACGTGATATAGTAATTTTCTTTGCTGATTCCTTGTGAAGTTTAGATAGTTTCGCTGTCCACACTGCAGGAAAATCGAAGGTTCTAGGCGAGTTTGTGAATCTCAAAAGGTTATTAAAGACATACAGGGTGGGCCATATGAGTGTTGGCGATTTAATTTTTCAATTTCTCGGTAACGCGCGGCGCGGGGTGGCGGGGGGATATGTTGTTAGCTGCGCCGCTTCCTGGAAATTTAGTCGCCATGGAGCCGTACACGGGAGTGCAGCGTGCATTTTGTGTCCGAGCGTATTACGAAAACAATAAATCAGTGATTACTAGGGTGACCGTAAAAACTTCATGTTGTATTTTTGACCGCGGGTGAGTTCTTGACCGATTTTGAAGTTTTATAGCTTTTTGAAAAGAGAATTTTATACTTAAATCGATTCAGAAAAAACTGTTTGAAAAAATTAAGCTGTAGAACGAAATTTTCGTAAAAGCTGAAAAAAAGTCATATTTTTACCATATAAACACTCTTTCGAAACTTTCAGCCCCCAGCGGCACGTGTTAACATAGTCCAATCGTGCTCAAACTTTGGCTATCGTAAAATCTGCAAGGACTCATCATTTTGTGGGGTTCCCGTTGCTAAAATTCTGGAATTTTTTTTCTCCCATATCAACTGCGGTCACCCTAGTGATTACTGCACGACGTTTGTATCGGCATGAACACGGTTTACACGATTTAAGTGAAGTTCCAAGCGCCAATGTGATACGAAAATGGATCAGAATGTTCGAAACAACCGACTCAACAGTACCAATTACGGTTCGTGGTCGCTCAGTTTCTGCAAGATCAGCCGACATTGTGGAGCGTGTTCGTGTTTCAGTTCAGCGAAATCCGCAACAGTCAACACGTAAGAGAAGTCAGTCTTACGACGAATTTTGAAACGTGATTTTCATTTGAAGGCTTATAAGATTCAGATAGTCCAAGAATTAAAACCCGATGATGCCAATAACCGACTTAACTTTGTCAATTTGATGCTAGAGCGGTTCAACAATTTTGAACAACGTGATTTTTAGTGATGAGGCCAATTTTCACCTTAATGGCCATGTGAACAAGCAAAATTGTCGGTTCTGGTCCGAGACTAATCCCCGACACTTGCATGAACGTCCACTTCACAGCTCTAAGCTTGTCGTGCGTGCTGGGATAACGTCAACCGGTATTATTGGACCATACTTTTTTGAGGACAAAAGAGGGCATGCGATGACGGTTAGAGCGAACAATTATTGCAACATGCTAGCAGACTTTTTGGTGCCAGCTTTGCAAGAACTTCAAGGCAATACCTCGAGGATGTGGTTTCAACAGGATGGGGCCACATGTCATACGGCTAGGGTATCCATAGAGCTGCTGAAAAATGTTTTTCCATGAAAACTCATTTCGAAAAGGGGGGATATTGAATGGCACCCACGTAGCCCCGATCTCTCTCCATGCGATTATTTTCTATGGGGCTACCTCAAATCGGTAGTCTACGAGAATAATCCGACCAACTTAGAGCAGTTGAAGAGGAACATTATTCAGGAAAGTAACAAAATACCGAGAACAACTTTTCAACGAGTTTTCCAAAATTTGCGACTTCGGTTCCAAGAGTGTCAAGCAGCCGAGAGAAGCCATTTGGACAACATTATTTTTAAGTCTTAAAAATTCCCATGCTTCTACTTTTTAAAAATACAAATATATTTTTTTTATGTTTCGTAGTTTTTTTAATTGAATATTTAAACCGCCAACACCCTTATGGCCCACCCAGTACAATATCTTCTCTAAAACTCTGTAGCACCAAGTTCTAAGTTACCCAGTCGGTTTTTATAGGATTCCTGTGTTGTATTAATGATTTAATGAGATTTAAAACGAAATCGTCTCTATCATTATCTATAGATAAAGTGTTTACCGTTAGTAAGCAGTGATAATGGAATAACCCTTAACTGTAATTGCCAAGGTCCACACAATATTTATCTTGTTGCTTATCTTAATTGGGTCTGTTAGTAGCGATTTATACGGCGGTAGGTGTTTGAAGTGTTACAAAATTCAAGCTGCTGTGGCAACCAAACGGCTAATGACAGCGCGCTCATGTCTTGACAAGCGTCGGTCTGTTATGATGTTTACAAGTCTATGGAAGCAATTGAAAAAGTTATCGTCATTTACCTGTGAACAAAATGTTTGCGTATCGGGCCATTACACATTACAATGATACTGGTGGCATCAAAAACACCCAAAAACAGCAACATCGCCATAAATCAAGGTAATTGACGACAAAGCGCAATTCCATTGGCGAAACAAAATGCAACATGCAACAAAATGCACTATTGAAAACGGCTTAGGTTGACCCACATATTCTTGAACTTTCCGAAATTCCGTCCTCCTTTGCAATTTTTAACTGTGTCATTGCAGCAAACTATGACTTGCCCACTGTAATGCTTTATAAATCGTAATGAAATTAGAAAAAAATTCAGCAAATTTAGATTTTCCTCTGAAATTTCTAATTCAAAATTGAAAATTTGTCCATTGCATTGTTTTATAATATAATAATTGGCCGCGCCTTTTTAGTATTTCTTACAAATTGACCGGTTTAGCAATAATTTTGCTTCATTAGAAAAAAACATGCAAATTCGCTTGCATCCCATGAATGAGATATGGGAGAACTTTCCACATTCGATGAGGTTACACGCATTCTATTTTCGGACTCAGTAAACGGGACCTACAGTTTAACGACGATAACGAACATCACAGTGTGAGAAGCTTTTATCGATTATTCGACTACTCGAAGTGTTCATCAGACACATCGAAGTGACTGCCGCTCAAGTAATGATAGGTAGCTGTATGCGGGATTAAACCTGGGATCATGCGAACGGTAGTCGTTTTTACTAACCATCGCGCCAGGGTTAGTCACCAACATTGCTTCATTGAGGTGCATTAATTCTGTAAGTGTATCGAGCACAGAGTAATATTTCAGAGAATGCAGCATATTGTTTGTCTGAATTGAACATATTGCTGAAAATAGCACAGATACATTGTCGAAAATCCGGCAATAGATAATGTCTGTTTTTTATACTGCCCACATTTTGTTGACTTTTCAAGCCGATGCAATCGACCGATTGTAGAACAAGATTTACAATGTTTGTTGGTTTTTCAGTAGTCATTATATCGGTAATCTTGTGGCCAGATCAATTACTTCTAAGTCGTTCTAGGTCTAACAAATTAAAATAAAAATTTTCACAAAAATTTCGATTTTTGTTAAGTTTCGAGCATTTTGAAAAGTGGTCACAACCTTTACAAGAAATGACTGTTTGCCTAACGTCAACTAGTCAATTGTCAAGTAGTCATTATCCTCTGTTAAACAAAACAAATCATTCTAAAACTAATGAACTTGAAAATTGCATATTTCAATGAGAAACTATGTTGTTTAACAATAAATAGTTTTTGTTTATTTTGTTATTACAAATGAAGTTCATAGAAATTATCTAGCGAAAAATACATACCCTTTTAAAAATCGCACACATTCTTTCAACTGAAGTGGACAGTAATGATCGTTATTGTTAACTGGCAGCTTAAATCGATCGACGTGTTCACCGATATGGAACTGTAAAAACAAAAATAAACATTTCAATGTAGATGTGTTGTAATGTTACATGATTCTCAACAGACAACGAACGGAGAATATTCCTTGCACTATCAGTTGCGATGATTTAAAATCGTTAATGAACGCCAGTACTGAAATCTGATTCTAAATTAGCGGTAAATGGTGATTCCATCAACTTGGAAAGAACTTGTTTTCGTTCTTATGCACTGGTAGTTTTCCTTTAATTCGTAGGAATGTAAACAAGGTTAAGTGACCTCCTGCTTTATTGACGTCAGCAGGACGACTACTTTAAGGCAATAACAGCAATGGCTTACAGCTGGGGTGTACAAACTATTTCTGCCAAAAGATTTAGTGACCCTTAAAGTGGTTCGTTTCCATGCAGTGAATTAAATTGTCATTAACATGAAAATGTGTCCAATTGTAATGTTTTACAAAGCGTAATGAAACTAAAAAAATATTTCAACAAATTAAAATTTCCCCTTGAAATTTCTAATTAAAAATTTGTCCATTGTATTGTTTTATAATAATAGGTAGTATCTTTTACAAATTGGCCCCTTTAGTAATGCTTCAATTTCTCATATTAACTAATATATCGGTCTCGAAAGTTTATCGTACTGCAACCTGCAACCTGGCTGTCCAAAAAATTATTTTTACAATTTGATGTTTTTTAGTAGGAGGCTAGTAGGACGTCATTTTAGATTGGAATAATTAAGCTTCAGATACTTCGCACTTGCAGAAATATATAGTATTATAAACACCACTGGATTGTTCCATTCAGATCAGGTCTTTGCCAATTTTATAGTAAGTCATAACGTCATGCCGAGAATGAATGGGCTGTATCCTGCTGGTACTTCTCCTACAGGATCCTTGGCACGGGAGTTATCAGAAATATAACACAATATACCAAACTTATGGATTGCTGTATTCATTTGAACTCTTCATTGCATGCTTGAACAGTGAAAAAATTAAATATTGGCCTGGATTTCTGATATCATCCATATGTATCTCCAAAATCATTTTTCTAAATGAAAGTTCTTCGTACAATTATTTTTCCAATTTTTGATATTTTTCCTTTTTCTAACAATATCCTTTTTTAACATTCAAATGATGTAGAATAAAATAATATCTATCAATTCCAAATATGTTTATCAAATCACAAGGAATTTCAAAACTTTTTTGACGATCGCAAACTTTGATGCTAATCTTAGTACAAAATTGATTTCTTAACTTCAATACCAATCATGAATTCCAATCCTTAAATTTCACGGACTATTCATTGAGCATTGAACTTTCACTTCAAGCCGACTCATAATTTCTTAACGATTGTATATTTTTCACGGTGACAGCCGGACGAAACTGGGCGGTGATTTATTTCACTGGCTGAAATAGAGAAGGAAGCGACGAAACTCCCTAAATATTCCCGTAAATGTTACCAGCATTGACGGCTATTGTCCTCTTCCGTCCGCCACGGGAATCCAGGTTAATCAAGTAGTTGTGGGTGGTGCTAAAATAAAATTTGTTTCAGGAGTAAGAAATGGTTGTGGATAGAACGGGAGAGATAGTGAAGCCCAAAAATTGTGTCAGAAGGACGAAAGAAGGAAAAATTCGTATATTACTACGATAGTATTATTACGATAACTGAAATATAAACACTGATATGATCCAACCCTAGACACGGTTTATACTACAGTCAAGTCACATTTTATTTACATGCACCGGTGATATTCGTATCATTGTTGGAAAATAATTTCAAAAATTACTGCAACCTTCTCGAGTATTGAAGAAGATTCAAAAAGTTTACTTGGTATTAAGTGAGGATGAAATTAAGTTATTAGAACGCTTCGTGGACGTTGGTAACTATAGCTTTAGATTGATAATTTTACCTGCCTCGTCATAGCCATGAACAGGATAAACAATGTTGCCAAACAATGCTTGCCAAAGGTATTATTGCGGATAGAGCAAAAGTTTTAATGGCAAAGCTTTCTAGCTCCTCCTGTCTTTCTGTATCAATCAGAATCGAACGTAATGACTCAGATAGATGTATCAATTTCGGGAGTCTTCAATCAATCGTGAGCTCCATGAGCTAACATTGAAGGTGGCCATCAACATGGTCAAATGAATCAATATAAAGGGTAATTTTCAAACGACTTGACATAACCCCACAAGAAATAATCAAGAGGCGTTAAATCTCAAGATCTTTAAGGCCAAATCGAGAGATAAACTGCTCACCAATTTCATCCCTCAACATATCCATTGTTTCATGAGTAGTGTGACATGTTGCACCGTCCTGATGAAACCGCATGTCAACGAAGTTTAACTTAGTTAATTGGAGCAAAAAAAGATTCCTTGTGGTTGAGAACACATGCCCAATCGCTGAGAACGGCGACCAATTGACATTTCACGATCATCATTAACACTGGTCGCTACGGCTGCAATATTTTCTTCGATACGCACTCTACGCATGCGAGTTGATGATTTTATGTCCAACAAAGTAAATTTGGTGCGGAATTTGGAGATAACAGCACGAATTGTTGATTCAGCCGGTCGATTATGACGACCATAAAATGATCGTATCAACCGATGCACATTTGTCACAGAGTAGGAATTTTGATAACAAATTTCAACGATTTGCAGTCGTTGCTCGTTTGTTAGTCTTTCTACAATGAAATGGCAGAGTATACTGTACACTTTTCACTTTGACAGATGACGTTTGGAGGCCATTACTAACCTGCTGCCAACCTGAAAAACTTAAATCTTAAAAAATCACCCTATATACCTATATACTCGTACAGTAATTGCTTTGGCTTTTCTATTCCATGTGGAGGTATGAAATGCTTCAGCATGAGGTTTTTGGTGCAGAAGACGGTGAACAAGACGGTGAAATCCTGTAAAATTTTTTCTTACTTTGGCTAGCGGTCGTATCTAGCAAAAGTTTCACAAACCGACTTTTGAAATCATCGCTAGTAGCGGGTCCCAATCAGTAAGAATAGATATAAGAATAGAATTTATTCAAGTTCACTAAACGTGAGAAATTCTTTCAAATCGCATGTGTAGATAGACAGATGGATCTCGCAAATTCAAAGCAGTAAGTGAATGAGATATCAGCGCGATAAATTTTGTCGGTTCATCACATATATATTATTTTTATGTAACCATGAACGGCACCCTACGATTCATAAGCTGCAATTTGATTTTAGTGTCATTTTGATCGCACAATGCAACTTCTTTATATGCATGAGTTTGAGATTGTCATTCTCTGGTTTAACAGGACAATATGCAAACTTGACATCTTTTTTTTATTTTGCCAGAGTAATGCTCAAAAGTCTTAATATCAAGTCATTGGAAACAAAGAAACTAGAACATCAAAAAATATTTACATTTTATTTACTTCTCATATTTATTGTTGAATTTTGCTAGTTAATGCTGGTTAATACATATTGGCAAAAAAGAACCAGTTCTAGATGCTCTTGATATAATCCATCGCCGTCCAATATATATAGGGTTATCCATTTTTCTGTTTCAAAAGTAAAGTTAAATTTTATTAAATTTTATCATGATGCTTGGACTTTGTTGCCATTATGTACGAAATACAATGCCATTTAAACGACCGCCTCTAGATTGGTTGCAGCAGTAGATGCTCCCTCCAGCGTCGTTTTCGAAAAAGTACGGCCCAATGACATCTCCATACCTTAATGCGTGCCAAACAATCACTTTTTCCAGATGCAATTGCTTTTCCACAATCACTTGGGGGTTCTTTAAGCCGCATATGCGGCAATTTGGCTTATTGATGTATCCACCGAGTGAGAAATGAGATTCATCGCTGAATAAAATGTTGATTGATTGAAAACCCATGTTTGAATCATCACTTTTGTAGCAAGTTTTAACTATTTTACGCGAATTTTAACACTGAAGAAGTTTGGGTTAGTGTTAACGGGGAATATGGTTGCAGCTGCTGAAACTTAGCTTATTGATTATAAATCACAGAAATAAAAGTAAGCTGCTCCTCATTTACTTGCTGTCTTCCGATTTACTTATTTAAAGTAAATACTGTACTATGTAGGTTTCCAGGTATCAGTGAATATATACATACATACATACATACCTACATATATATATACTCGTATAAGATATACGTAGTAATTCCAACTTCCTTAGAAGTTTCCAATTTGACCAGGATTATGTTTCGACTGAGTGAAACCTACACCATTTCGCGCTGTACTTGAAAATATCTTAATTTATATTGAGAAAACATAAACTAATCTTAAGAATACCAGGCTGAAGTTGAGGAAATACAACATAACATCGAGAAAAACAAATTGCTTCGAGAAAATTAAATCGATTTTCGAAAATTCAAATAAATATTGAGAAAACACAAACTTATATTGGAAAAATCCAAGCTATCATTGAGAACATTTAAATTTATATTGATAAATAACTAGCTGATATTGATATTATTATAATATTTACATTTTAATCGAGAAAAGTTTATATAGGAAAACAAATTTATATTAAAAAATTGAATTAAGAATTTAAATTTATAAAAAAAAAGAATTTCCCTTGCACCCTATTAATAGAATATGAATGGGGGAATAATGAACTGCCAACTTATACTCATTCTATTTTTAAACCTACCGAAATTTAATATAGGGTGATTTTTTAGGATTTGAGTTTCTCAGGTTGGCAGCACTGGTTGGTAATGGCGTCCAAACATCATCTGCCAAAGTCAAAAGTGTACAGTATACTCTGCCATTTCATCATGGAAAGACCAATAAACGATCAACGATTGCAAATCGTTGAAATTTATTATTAAAATTCGTGCTCTGTGACAAATGTGTATCGTTTGATACTGGCATTTTATGGTCATTATAATCGACCAGCTGAATCAACAATTTATGCTGTTATCCCCAAATTTCGTACCAAATTTACTTTGTTGGACATAAAACCTTCGACTCGCATGCGTAGAGTGCGTACCGAAGAAAATATTGCAGCCGTAGCGACCAGTGTTAATGACGATCGTGAAATGACAATTCGTCGCCGTTCTCAACGATTGGGCGTTATGTGCTACTCAACCACAAGGATTTTTTTTGCCCCAATTGGCTGAGTGGTTTCATCAGGACGGTGCAACATGCTACACTGCTCGTGAAACAATGGATATGTTGAGGGATGAAATTGGTGAGCAGCTTATCTCTCTATTTGACCCTGTGATTTTACCCACAAGATCTTGCGATTTAACGCCTCTTGATTATTTCTTGTGCTATGAAAGCTTTACAGGATAACATAACACGCGTTATTTGTGGAATACAGGCCGAAATGCTCGAAAAAGTGCCGAAAAACTGGAATTATCGAATGGACATTTTGAGACGGAGCCGTGGACAACATTTACATGAAATTATTTTTAAAAATTAAATGGCAAAGATCAATTTATCGATTCCAATAAAAAATTTTAATATGCGAGTGTGGAGCAAATTTGAGTGTTTTATTCGTTTTTTAAAAAAAGCTACGATTAAAAAAATCACCCTATACAATATGTTATGATGGGCGATTCCCAATTTATATTGAGAATATAGATATTAATAGATTGAATAGTAAGTCAAGGGATTGTGAAATTCTACTCTCATTAAAGGAGACTATGGTTGTGATTAAACGCTTCTTTAGGATGTCGACGTTTTCTATCTAGACTCCTAATATACACCGCTTCCACTTCTGAACCAAATCTTTGCTCTAAGGTCTGTTTTTCAGATTTGCAGATAGGTAATGTCATTGAGGCCAGACCTGGAAAACACTTTGTATGAGGCAGCAGTGTCTTGATGAAGGGGCACTTCTTACTTCGCTATTTGTGGACAGCTTTTCTTAATTTCTATCCAAAAGAGACATCTAATATTGTTTGTTTCTCAAGGTAATTGATGAATAGAATACCAAAATGCGGAGGTCATAACTTTAGGGCTCACTGTGGCGTTTTTGGTTGCTTTGCGCGGTTTTCCTCTGGTTCTTTTCACTACATAGACTGCCGATGTGATTTATAAGTCTAGCCATGGGCACATGGTATATATTGCATGAAAAAATCATATTTATTGTGTTTGATGTTTATATTCCACTGCTAGCAAACGTGGCACTCATTTGAAAATCATTTTTTCATGCCAAGACTTCTATGCGAATTTGTGAACAAGCCTGTTTTTAATTTCTTTAAAAATAAAATTGAAATTATTATTGTAAGTTGATCATTTTCTACATTAAATGCAACATTTTATTTTCAATTAAAAATTAATATAAAAAATTTAAATATAAAATTTCGTTGGAATTTGATATTTATTCGTTATGTTAATTTTTTTCTGAATAACGAACAAAAAATCCCCGTTTCAGTCGATTTTTACTCTATATTAAATCAAAATTCTCATCTTCAACTGATATTCTTCCACTTTCAATTTATTGGTGTTATATTCTATTTTGTAGTTTATTTGCATTTCTTTAATTTTCTGTTTATATCTTAACTTATGTTCCAATAGCTATCACGCATCATTGTCAACATGTCATTCCATTTAAAACTAGTTTCGTTCCTTATTCCCTTGCAAACGAAGGTGATGGTTTGGGTTTTATTTAGTTTTGTTTTAAATTTCTTTGCGAAACGAAATTGTGTTCTTATAAATTTTGTGCTGTAAATCGCATCAAGTGTCAGTTGTACGCAAGATATACGCGGGTTCACGTCGTGGTTGGAGGTGCAGGTGGAAAATAAATACAAAACGGAAATAGGTGGCTAGAAGATTATACAAGATTCAGAATGATTCGATTGTGTATAATTTTTGCAGCTTGTTTTATAACATCATTTTGGGGTGGGTATTAAAACGATGGCAGAGGTATGAATAATTAAATGTTTGCAGATATAAAATTAAGTCAATTTAATAAAAAGACTACAAAAAATCATGATAATAATAATAATAATATAATAATAAGTTAAAACGGTAAAAGAGAGAGATAGCAAAATATCACATTTTGATAGTCAAAACAAAAGATTTAAGACACAAGCGCAATTCGTATGTGAGGCAACAGAGAACCGCTACGTTTCATATTTGAATCAATAAGCCGGCGTCGTTGATTTACATCATATTTAGTTTTAATTTGACTATTGAGCTTAGCAGTCGAAAAGCTGTGCAGAATCGAATACATAAATAGAAATGAATGGACAAATCGCCAAAGTGATTAATTTTACATCGTTCACATTCAGAAATTGTGCTTCTAAAGTTTTAATTACTAAATTTGGGAAATAAGTGAAAAGAAAAAAATAAACAAACAGTGAAAAATAAGTTTGAAACAAAATATATTTTGCAAAAATAATAAAATAAATCATTCGTTTTTGTGACAATGTAAGGATATCTGAAAAGAACAGCAAACTTAGTTTTCTTAAAATATTGTGTTTATTCTGGAAAACAATTATGGATGCAAATTTCCTTAAAAAATTCAAATAATTATTGTGATTTCGAAATTTTTAAAAATGTTAATCTTTTGGTGATTTTAATGCTATAAGTTGTGGATTTGAAATAAAATGTACATTGTTGAAATTTGCAGTCACATTAATTGGACTATTTATAAATTGGAATAACTCCACAAAAGGTGACATCTTGATTCTGTATAAAAATAGCAAAATAAGCTTAGTGGTTAATATCAATATAACAAAATGGCTCAAGGTACTTTGTCATATGCTATTTAACGTTTTTTGAAATAAGCGATTTTCACCGAAAAATACTAGCTTAATTCTTACTTTTTAAATAAAACTCTGTACTAGATGAAGGCAACATCTAATATATGAGCACACAGTTGGTTAGTTAAAATACACCGTCATTGTCAATGGAGTGTCGTGAAATTTTGGTAAAAGTGTGCTTAAATGGATAGCCAGTGATTTTAAATATTAAATTTTAAAAATAAATTTAAATTTTCCAATTGATTTCATATTGTGGAAGGATTCCGCTAGACGTATATGAAAACGATAATCCTTTGCTTTTTAGTTAGCTCCACCTGTTCTATTAATTATTTTTAAAACAAAATCGTCTAAACTACACAATAATATTACCTATTTTAAGATTTCACCACTATATTGTAACATGTTTTATTTGGTTGCATTTTTAGCGATGATCTTGTTTTTTAAATTAATTTTATTGGAAATGTTCGAAAGAGCATATGGAATTTAAAGGCATTGTAATCTCATTTTCGCAGACCTTTTGTGGAAGATCTTCCACGGAAAAATTTTAAAATATTCTGACTTAGTATTAAAGGGTGATTTTTTAATAGTTTTTTTTTTTTTTATCGAATAGAACACTCAAATTTGCATAATAAATTGGTCTTCCACGAATAGTGCATGTTATGTTAAGGCTTCAATAGTGTTCGGCTTGTCCACATAGACTTGACATAACCCCACAAGAAATAATCAAATCACAGGGCCAAATCGAGAGATAAGCTGCTCACCAAATTCATCCCCCCACCATATCAATTGTTTCACGAGCAGTGTTTCATATTGCACCGTCCTGATGAAATCACATGTCAACCAAGTTCAACTCAGCCAATTGGGGCAAAAATGGACCGATGATGCCACCAGCCCGTAAACCACGCCAGACTGTCGTTTTTTCGGGATGCATCGGTAATTCATGTATGGCATGTGGCTGTTGATCACTCCAGATGCGACAGTTTTGCTTCTTTACGTATCAGTAAAAAATGAGACTCATCGCTGAACACAATTTTTAGATAAAACAGCCGATTTTCTTTGAGCTTTTGTAAGGCCCATTCACCAAAAATTAAACGTTGTGGTAGGTCATTCGGCTTCAATTCTTGCGTGAGTTAAATTTTATAGGCTTCCAAACCCAAATCAACGTGTAAAATTTTCCTTGTGGTTGAGTAACATATGCCCAATCGCTGAAAACGGCGACGAATTGACATTTCACGATCGTCATTAACACTGGTCGCTACGGCTGCAATATTTTCTTCGGTACCCACTCTACGCATGCGAGTCGTAGAGTGGGTACCGCCATTTTGGTAAACATTAGTCTTGACAGTACATATTTGCCAGTCGTGAAATGTAGACGTGGCAAATTAATTATGGAAAAATATTCGATAAACTAACGTATTTTAATCGTTAAAACATTTTATCAAAATCAATCATCGATTACTGTGACGATGAGAAGGTTACGTGAAATTTTTGGGAAAAACAACGTGCCAACAAGACGCACTATTTATCGTGTAGTGAATGATTTCGAAGAAAGAAGGTCTGTAGCTGATAAGGCCAAGCATGGAACATAACGTACTGCAAGATCGGCTGAAAACATTGCTGCTGTTTAAGAACGGGTCAAAACAATCCATTAACCTCAATTCGACGCTGTGCTTAGGAGCTCCGCGGTCGCCTGATTTGACTGCTCCGGACTTCTTTTTGTGGGGATATCTGAAAAGCAAGGCTTATGCAAACAAACCAGAAACGCTTGAGCAACTCAAGCAAAATATTCGTGATGAAATTGATGAAATATCGCGTGAAATGTGTGAGAATTTAATGAAAAATGTGTTCATAAGGGCTCGCATTTGTGAGGCTAACAGAGGCGGACATTTATCTGATATTGCATTCCATACATAATTGCGGATATTAAATAAAACATTTATCAATATAAGATCAATTCTCTTTCATTTAATCAAAAATTATAAAAAAAAACAAAGTAGTACACCTTCCCGACGGACACCCACTACAACTGAACGCCGTATTTTAACTTGTGGAAATGATTTTAATTTAATTTATTTATTCAGGATTGTAATTGTAAGTCTACTTCACTTATTAGAATTTTTCACGTTGTATGTTTTTCGTCCCAAAATACGGAATTATAACTTTAATTGGAATTTACAGCTACTTCATAATATAATGAAGAATTGAATATCCGATTAAATGGTAAAAATTAATAACTACCAGTAATATCATCATTTGGATACTTTAATTCCATCTCATTGCATCATATTGTAATAGGTTACTGTTTGTAAAAGATATAAGGTCTAAAAACTGAGCCTGAGTATGAACTTAAACTCTTTCAATAAAGCCTCTATACATCTTATAACTGTTGACCTGGTATTTTCGAGAGATTCATAAATATTTCCACTCTTTTTCTGTACACACAAATATGCATACAAACTTTCTTGATTTTGTACCCTATTTAAGGATGTATTTCCCTTTACCTGTTAACCCAATAAAACACGTCGTGATGTAATAAACGCCAAAGCAAACAACAACCGAAAAATAGGAACTTTGCATATGCCAGTGGTTTAAAAAATAACCGAGAAATTTTTAAATATTTTTTTTAGATTTGTTTTAAATTGAACAAAAAGAGTTCTAAGACTATTTAGAAATATTTTTTTTCTTGAATATGTTTGACATTGATTTATATGTATAATCCCAGTGATAGTATATAATTTTAAGTATTGTTTTTCTAAACAATATTATAAAATGCATAAATTGATTAAATGTTTTCAAAGTACACAAGAGTATGGTTTCCTAAAATAGATTTCTACCTTTCACTTTACTACTCTACCATTGTTCTTTAGATGGGAACTTATGAATTAATGTCGTCTATGCAATTAATTATTATCATCAGATATGTCATACAACTGTTGACTAAATGAATGTTTTTTTTCTTTTTTTATTTTTTAATTAATTAATTTTTTCTTTTTTTGTTTCCTAATTAATTCAAACAATTACAAATTACTTTCGTATTTAGGCAAAAAGTCCTTGAGTTTCTAACGAATAAATTTTAAATTATATTTGGCTTATCAGTACTTCAAGCCAAAAACAAAATATTAGAAATATTTATCTGAAATGAAATCGATACGTTTGAAGCTCCAAACTACTGAATTGTATACACAATATATTGCGTTTCAACAAAGAGAAGATGCTACAGTTTTTATGTTTAGTACAAACAGAAATCTAAGAAATGACATCATTTTAACAGAGTCTATTAATGTTATTGATTTGAATAGTTTTAAAGTTAGAGACATTTCGGATATCTTCAGATGAATGAAGTAATGATTATAATTGGAGATATATTCAGTTTTTTATTTGCATGAAAATATCTCAGTATAGTACCAGATGGGGAATATTATAACACTTCTTTTTGCAAATTTTTATAAGCCATTGTTTTTAATAAACACGTAACGTACATGAGACGATTGATTTCTGGCTGACATCAATTTTATACAGAGCTGCCAAACTGTAGTAAATTGTTAATAAATTCAAACTATCGCATATATTTAACCCAAATGGGTTTTATAGCTTCTTAAGTCGATTGAGTGATATCCGTCAATTTGTTTGAACACGATGACCGCCGTAAATCTTTATAAAACTTCCTGAAGCGTAGCACAGCCTAATATGAGGTGTCCACTTCTTGGTATGACCTTGAGCTCTCTCAGGGATTCGGGTTTTATCTCCTCAATCGTCGCAAAACGCCATCCTTTAATGGGTCTCTTCACTCTTGGACGCAGGAAAAAGTCGCAGGGGCTAAATCTGGCTGAAGCGTGATAATGGTGTTGTTTTTGGCCAAATAATCTCTCACAAGCAAAGATGAATGAGCAGGTGTATTATCATGAAGCAAAAGCCATGCATTTTTTTCCCACAATTCCGGGCTTTTTTTTGGTATTGCTTCACGCAAACGGCGCATAACTTCAAGGTAATACTCCTTATGCGACCTTGTGGTAAGAAATCCTAATGCACTACGCCACGGTAATTGAAGAAAACAGTGAGCAAAAACTTGAAATTTGATCGAACTTGCGTGTTCTTTGTCTTGGCTCTGCTGGACTCTTCCATTGGGACGATTGGGCTTTGTCTTCAATGTCATAACGATATACCCATAATTTGTCACCAGTTATGGCCCTTTTAAGCAAATCTGGATCATCGTTAACGTCATTGAACAATTCCTGAGCGATGCTCTTGCGACGTTATTTTTGGTCAAAATTCAGCAATTTTGGAACGTACTTCGCTGCCACATGCTTCATGGCCAAAATCGAGCGATAAGCCCCACTTTTTCTGGTACCTCCCATACAAATGACAAATTTAGCCCATACGTTCTTGGCTTAATATCGTCCAATCAGTTGTTCTAAATTTAGTCTAATCAGGCACACGTTAAACATTTGCCACAGAAATGTTCCAGAATGAAATCGGACCACATCGTCACACCCATGTTGGCACTACCTCCCATAAAAATTGATAGATTTTTCAAAATTCTACTACATTTATGCTCCTATTTCCCTTTTGTACATCTCAAAGTACGAATTTCTAAAAATCATATCCCATCCCACGGAAGTACAGTAAGAGTCCCCTAATTTATTAAGATTATATTTAGTTATTTGGTCCAGGCGAGAGTACTGTTTTTATACAGTACAATTTTTGTAGCCTTGTTTTATGTTTTGTATAAAGGAGATTTCGTATAAGCTAATTATACAGTGTGGCTGATGAATGTTGCTACCAGAATGTTACTTAAAAATTTTGAAAGAGTGTGGTTTTCCAGAACTATGAAAAAAAGAGAATCCTTTTCAACTCTGTGTGTAGTTTTAACAGAATTCTGCAACTTACGCTTAATCTTAATCTGTTTAAGAGGAGCTCGGAGAAAATTTTTTAATAAACTAAATGTAAGAAACCTCTCGTCCCGTTGGCACTCAAACGTTTTCTGAGACCATGTGGACGATTTAAAGCAAAGCATTTGAGCGATAATAGAGGTTATTTATTATTATGTCACATGGGGATGGATAGTCGATGTGACGCATTCTTTACCCATCGTAAAGGCCAGTGACTTTTGAAAGCTGTTAAAAGACTTCATAAAAGAACATGAAAAACATGAATTAAAAAAGTTGTGTGAATTCTTTAATATAGTCATATAAATTATATTATATATATATATATATATATATTAATTACCTATTCTATACATTTGAATAAAATTACCAAAACAAAATCAAAATCGAAATGAACTCTCGCCAAAATTCCTGTTTTGTAGGAATATTTTAATAGATGATTAAGATATTAGGTACGATTGCATTTGTTTTGTTACTGTTTTGCAAATTTTATCATAAGATTCAATATAAAATGTTATCGCATTACAATATGTTCCATAATCAGAAGATGCCAGTCTATGTAACGCAAACAATTAACGCAATTTATTATAATCAATGAAACGATTTAACAGAAAAATACTTTTTTATTCCAATTTTTTTTATCTCTTCAAAATCGTATATTTCTTTTCATCTCTTTTCTAGCTCATGACAATGCCAAGCAGTATAAAAATGAGTTGGGCCACTGTGAACCACTTACAGTAGATTATATAGCGAGTTTAATATACAAGGAGGCTCGTCAGTTGCTCACACCACATTTTCGTTTTCCCAATCGAGAATTGCGTTTCGATTTGTATACGAGAAGGAATCGCTACAGCAAACAACTACTAAGAACTGGAGATCGAAAGGCTTTGTATGAATCCAACTTTAATGCTAAATGGCCGGTAAGGTATGTAAACAGTTGAGAATAATAAAGTGAAAAAAAGTAAGCTATAGAGCGGAAAAAGAGGAAGTACGTGTTAAAAGCAATTTTCATTGTACTGCTAGCATATACGAGTACAAGTTCATTGTTGCCCATTATGCCTTCAGGGTTCCTTCTTACTGTAGTTCACTGTTGCTGTTGAAATATGTATGCTTGTGCAAATTATTACCGTTGTATAGTAGTAGTGATGTTTTTTTTATGATTTTTTCTTCTTATTTATAGCATTTTTTTTTATCGAAATGCTGACATGCTTTAAACGTTTTATCGGCTTGATTCGCACACGATTTATTGTGGCTTTTGCCGGCTTTTTTAGAGCAGATATAAATCAATGAACTTGAAATAAAACCAGTCTATGATCTACATTAATTTAAAACAATTGCTGCAGAGCATTTTGCGGCATTTAATAACTGTAATTCTCAGAATATTTTTAAGCAATTTTCAAAAATATGGATGATTGTAGAAATTTAGTGTCTTTGCACTATTCAATTATGTCTCATTGGGATGGATAGTCAGAGTTATAAATGACAAAGAACATAGGGCGCGTTAAAAATATAAAACTTAAGCAACGAACGTGTTGCAGTTGCGTTGCTGTTAATGTTGAAATTTATTTACACTATTCAATTATGTCACATTGGGATAGTCAGAGTTTTTTTTTAGTGACAAAGAACACAGGCCGCGTTAAAAACAAAAGACTTAAACAACGAACGTGTTGCAGTTATATTGCTGCCAAGGTTGACATTTATTGGACATTTTCTCACAAATTCCAGAAGATCATTAATAAATATGATTTTAGTCATATTTGTAGGAATTTTTAAGAATTTATTATTGTCATTATACAGGGTGGGCCATATGAGTGTTGGCGATTTAATTCTTCAATTTCTCGGCAACGCGCGGCGCGCGGTGGCGGGGGGATATGTTGTTCCCTGCGCCGTTTCCTGGAAATTTAGTCGCAATGAAGCCGTACACGGGAGTGCAGCGTGCATTTTGTATCCGAGCGTATTACGAAAACAATAAATCAGTGATTACTGCACGACGTTTGTATCGGCATGCACACGGTTTACACGATTTAAGTGAAGTTCCAAGCGCCAATGTGATACGAAAATGGATCAGAATGTTCGAAACAGCCGGCTCAATAGTACCAATTACGGTTCGTGGTTGCCCAGTTTCTGCAAGATCAGCCGACATTGTGGAGCGTGTTCGTGTTTCAGTTCAGCGAAATCCGTAACAGTCAACACGTAAGAGAAATCAGTCTTTGGATGTCAAAAGAACAACTTTACGACGAATTTTGAAACGTGATTTGCATTTGAAGGCTTATAAGATTCAGATAGTCCAAGAATTAAAACCCTATGATGCCAATAACCGACTTAACTTTGTCAATTTGATGCTAGAGCGGTTCAACAATTTCAACAACGTGATTTTTAGTGATGAGGCCAATTTTCACCTTAACGGCCATGTGAACAAGCAAAATTTTTGGTTCTGGTCCGAGACTAATCCCCGACGCTTGCAAGAACGTCCACTTCACAGCCCTAAGCTTGTCGTGTGGGCTGGGATAACGTCAACCGGTATTATTGGACCATACTTTTTTGAGAACGAAAGAGGGCATGCGATGACGGTTAGAGCGAACAATTATTGCAACATGCTAGCAGACTTTTTGGTGCCAGCTTTGCAAGAACTTCAAGGCAATACCTCGGGGATGTGGTTTCAACAGGATGGGGCCACATGTCATACGGCTAGGGTATCCATAGAGCTGCTGAAAAATGTTTTACCATGAAAACTCATTTCGAAAAGGGGGGATATTGAATGGCCCCCAGGTAGCCCCGATCTCTCTCCATGCGATTATTTTCAAATCGGTAGTCTACAAGAATAATCCGACCAATTTAGAGTAGTTGAAGAGGAACATTATTCAGGAAAGTAACAAAATACCGAGAACAACTTTTCAACGAGTTTTCCAAAATTTGCGATTTCGGTTCCAAGAGTGTCAAGCAGCCGAGGGAAGCCATTTGGACAACATTATATTTAAGTCTTAAAAATTCCCATGCTTCTACTTTTAACAAATACAAATATATTTTTTTTATGTTTCGTAGTTTTTTTTAATTGAATATTTAAACCGCCAACACCCTTATGGCCCACCCTGTATATGCTATGTGGTTTCCTGTTCATATTCTATATTCTTTTATGAGTGCGATAGTTTAGCCATTACGAACAAATAGATTTTACTTTTAGAAAAAAGTTATTTATATATAAATAATATGATATGAATACTTGGCATGTTTTTATTCAGTTGTGCTATAATTTTTTGTCACCATTTAAGATACAGCGCCCCTTTAAACATTGTTCAACTTGTTAACCATTAATAAAACAAAATATTTTTGATAATATATTTTATTATTTTTGGTAAGGCTTAAATAAGAAAGTTTGATTGATATTGTTCAGTGGTTGATAAATACGTTATTTTTACCAACATTATGTTAATATTGCGTTTATATCTTTTGCCTTTACGAAAATTTATTTATTTATTTTTTTTTTTTGGTTTTGACATTGTGCGTTAGAAATTAATTAGAAATTTGTTTCCAATTCATAGACTTCATACATTGATGCGTTTCTCACCTAAAAAGATACTAGAAACCTACATGGTTTCAGTTTCTCTACCAAAACTTATGGTCAGTGAATAATATTTTTGTAGGACACAGTCTAAGTGGTCTATTTAAAATTGTAAAAAGTACTTTCCAAAAAAGTTTCATTAAATATTCTACAAATCTATAATCAAAAAATTATTATTGGGGACGAATATCTTCAGTGTTTAATTTGCATGAGTCCTCTCAGCCCTTTTCCAAAATATTTTTGAAAATAAGTACGTCAAATTGTCTAACTTTAAGCATATTTTATAAATTTTCTTTGCATTTTTCCAGTTGATTGATTTGCAATAGTGTTTTTCGATACCGGAAAGTCATCAAACTTTGATCGGGTAAATGTTACATACAAAAGCCTTCGAATGTTAAGATGCGGATATGAAGTTATAAAAGTGGAGCCGTGCCTAAGCACCGCTACTACGCTATGATATTATTTTACAACAGCCACTGCTATTTCACATCTAACCAATTATCCATTATGTATTTTTAGATTTTCCATACATGGCTGGAATGGTCAAACAACAACCTGTTCGAATGCTGCCGTTAAAGATGCCTACATGGATGTAGGAGATTTTAATGTCATCCTTGTCGACTGGAGTGACTATTCTTTGGACATCAATTACTTCCGAGTGATAACTGAAGTTTTTGAAATTGCAAAACATTTCAATGAATTTGCCAGATTCCTGCATGCTGCCACTCAAGTGCCATACGAAAGCATGTATTTGATTGGCCATAGTTTCGGTTCTCACATAGCTGGTGTAGCGGGTAAGTTATTGAAACCCTCACGTTATGGCGTAATTTTTGCCTTGGATACTGCCGGTCCCATACACCATATGCTGAGCGACGAATGGCGTTTGGCAGTTGACGATGCCATCTATGTAGAATCTATACAAACGGATACAGGAGCCTTTGGTTATCGCGGCACTCAATTAGCTCATGCCTCATTCTTCCCCAACTGGGGTTTGGGACAACCCCATTGCCCCAATGTAACGATGAATGAACCAGATTTTATATGTGATCATTTCAGTTCTCTATACTATTTTGTGGAATCTATAAGAAATCCTAATGCTTTCGGAGCAATTGAATGTAAAAGTTATGATAGCATCATACATCAGAAATGCGGTTGTGGTTCCCGCAACAAACAGTGCAAGGCTCAGGTGTATATGGGCGGAGAGCCGGCCATACCCAAACGAGGCGTATTCTATCTCAGCACAAATCGTAGACGACCTTTTGGTAATGGGGCCATATGTCGCATGAGACCAGCCATTGAACCGACTGTAGTACGGATAACGAATGATGTATGAAATGTTCGTTGGAAGATTAAAAGACTTATTTAGTAATAAGAGTAATTTATTTATTTTCGTAAGACTTTAAGGAATTGTGAATAAATTTATGTTTGATTGATAAATTTAATGAATATTTTAATTTAAATTTTATGAATATTTTAATGATTTTATGTCATACTAATGAATCTAAGATGTTTTGTTACAAGAACCTGGTTCGAATAACATTTTTGTTCACTCCAGGATTCCTGATCGCCACGTCTGTTTTAGTTTTTTTGGTGAAGAGGTTATAGAGAAAAATTTACGTACGAATAATGCAGTTCATTCTAGGGCAACACACGAATATTTACATACCTGTACTTGTTTAGATAACAGTTAGTAGAGAATTTATTATTTATTAGGCGAGGCATGTAGAAAAGAATTCCAGGCGACCCGTAAATTCAGTTCAAATAGCCCACGATTCAATGGCAAATTCATCTGCTTGTGTCTTAACCTAGGATTCATTGCTGTACGCTGGTGTAAATAGGACTAGTGTTTGGCACAGTTGAATTTTTGGTTCGTCAACAGAGGGCTTTGTAATTAAGTCCATAATTGTACCTGTTTTTAAGCAGTACCTTTCTTTCAAGTTCTAGGCAAACGCCCTTTATTTTATCGAGGTAAATAAAATCAGCAACCCCTTCGAAGTTAAAGTAGCCACTATTTGCGCACTATATCCCAAAAGAATCGATTCGTTGTTCGTCGAAACAATAAATTTGATTTTGTTTATAGCCAAACGCTCTTTTGCTGAATGTTTCTTAGTGTTTGAGAAGATTGCGGAAGGCCTTCTGCATATAGGCTTGGTTGGACAGAAATATTTGCAGGTGGCATAAACAGAATTAATGACGATCCATCTCTACTGATGAAAGTCGCGTCCAACAAATCCCAAATGCAGTGCTAAAAGATCATTGCAATTATGAGTTAGGGACCCAGCCCATGATGTTATTATTTCAAATGGTTCACTCAAATCCCTTTTAAAAGATACATTATATTTCAGATGCGAGATGTTACTGCATCCTGATCATTTGGTGTAGGACCTCTAGTGGGAGCATCACGCGGGTTGTGGTTGATACCAAAATCGCTGGTAGAGACTTTGTGCTTGAATGTGGAGTTGCATTGCAACCGGGTGCTACAGACCTATGGAGTAGCAGAGGTGGTTAGATAGGCCTCACCTCCGCCAATAGGGATTATCTTCCATACTAGCATAATCGATTTGGTAGCTCCTGGCTGCAAAAAAAGGGTTGACAATTGCAGTAGTACCAAAATTGTCAGCCCCTTTTCCTAGGTAATCCAAGTTTACCTGCCTACCCCAGGGGGGCGTTGGCAATCGCATTGTAATGTGCCCCGTGTGTCGCACACCGTGGACTTCTGCAGCCTTCTCAAGCATCGAGAAGGAAGCAGTGGAAATGGGTCTGGTGGTAAACGAGAACAAAACAAAGTTATTGGCTATTATTTTGAAGTGGTGGAAGAATTCATCTACCTCGGCTCCGTGGTAAACAAAATAAATGATGTCAGCATGAAGATAAAGAGGAGAGTATTGCTTGCTAACAGATCTTACTATGGGCTAAGCAAGCGATTCAATGATAAAGCCTTCTTTCGACAAACAAAAATCCGACAGTACCAGACGTTAGTTCTACCTGTCTAGTTATATGGCGCAGAATCCTGGGTTATGACGCAAGCGGATGAGTCAGTACTGGCTGTTTTCGAGAGAAAAATACTCCGGAGAATATCGACGACGCATGAACAATGAGCTGTATGAGCTATATGCCGACATCGACGTGGTGAAACGCATTAGTACACGCAATCGCTGTATATCGCTGGGTCATGTTGTGCGGATGAACCCAAATGCTTTGGCACGGAAAGTTTTCGACAAAGATCTCGATGGATGGCACAGAAGAGGGCAACCAAAATTCCGTTGGAAGGAGCAGGCATTTGAAACACTGTCGAAACTTGGTGTGACGAATTGGAGGAGAAGCGCAGAAGATCGAAGCGCTTGGAATTATTTTCTACATTCTAAACTACATTATAAAACGTGACGATTTGGAAACAATTTATCAATAGAGTAAATATTGCGCCACAAAGTTAAGCAAAGCCGAAAATATCGGCTAAAAGTCGGTTTAAGGTTTTGATAAAATTTTTTCGATTATCGTGACATTGTCCATTATGAGTTTGTCCTGCCGAGCCAAACTGTCAACAAAGTATATTATTTAAGAGCCATGCGCCGTTTGCAGGAAGCTATTTGAGAAAAAGGCCAGATGTATGGGCATATTACTCCTGATTTTTGCGTTATTGTAATCCGTCATCCTCCACTGCACTGGCTCTTTGTAAAAATGTAACTAATTCGTGAAATAAAAATGAAACAAATTCGCTTGATTGGAACATCTGGCTATTTCCTGAACTTAAAGACCAGGAAATTCTTTGACTGCGATGAAATAGATTTGGACAGATAAATAAAGAACTAAAGAAAAAAACAGTAAAAACACTTTTTGGACACTGTGGTACTTTCTCATCATTGTATACATTTAATTGGTGATGAATTGGTGATGAATATTTTATTGCAAAGCGGAGTCTCGTTTACTAGTAACAAAAGGCAGTACCACTGACAAACGACAATTTAAATTGTTTCATGTAGACCTGCATTTATTTACATAGCTTTGATACATAATTATATACAAGTAGTTTATTGTCTTAGAATTTATAATTATCAACACAACACAATAATTCACATCACATTAATTATATATTTCAACTTAACGCCACACCCCCTAATTACACACGCGTTTATCTCATTAACAACTTGTGTATGTTAAATAGACGTATGAACTATAATTTTTTAATTTTCAAGTATATTCCCCTTCTGCCCACTACCAATATGCTATGTTCTGAAAATTAAACTGCCATCTGACCGACGACTGTAGCGCGTGGTTAGTGCACGCGACTATCGTTCGCATGATCGCTGATTCAACCCCGTATAAAGTCGCCTGGCATTATTCGAATGGCAGTCATCCCAATATGTCTAACGAACACTTTGAATAGTCGAGTAATCGATAAGTTTTGCAAATGCTTCTCAAACTATGACGTTCAGAATCGTCGTTAAGTTGTAGGTCCCATTGAGTTAGTCTAAAAATAGAATGTGTGTAAGCTCACTGAAAGTAAAAAGCTCTTTCATGTCTGATTCATGAGATGTAAGAGAATTTGTTTTCCTTTTTGGCATCTGAGTTTGCGGGCAACGATAGATCGATTTGTGTCTGATTTTTTTTGAAATCTTATGCCTATACAGCCCCCTTGGTATATTACCAAAAATGACATAGAAAACCTGAAGACGTTTGGCAATTTACTCGGGTTGGAAATAATCTGGATTAAATTTCTCATTAACTGTTCAAAATATTCGGTTATAATGACGGATATTCTTTTCTCAAAGCTAATATAGGGTGATTTTTTAAGATTTAAGTTTTTCAGGTTGGCAGTACTGGCTAATGGTAATGGCGTCCAAATGTCATCTGCCAAGGTGAAGACTGTACAGTATACTCTAAGACTAACTATAGACTAAGACTAACAAACGATCAACGATTGCAAATCGTTGAAATCATATTAATTCAAGGTAGTCTTGTCCCTCTATTGTACATAATTGCTTACCATTGATTCCTTTTTCCCCAAAATTAAGCAAAACACAACGACTCATTTTCAGTTCCAATATTTCATATAAAAAAACGTTTATCTCATTACAAAATTCTACATAGAAATATTATATAAAAAAGGCAGCTTAAAACTAATATCACGAATCGGCACCATTGTCTCATTAGGAAATATAAAAAAATTCATACAATACATGTAACCCCCTTAATATTCGCAACTTGAAACTAAAAAATTTATACTGTATATATCATATTTTAACAATCTAATTCTAATTTGGCATATTCTAATCTAATTCTCAACATTACTAATTAGTTTCTATATTCTACATTCTTACATTCATACTTCAGTATTAACTTAGTATTTGTAGGTGGTAAAATTAAAATATTTCACAAATAAATGATTGATATATTTAGCCAAGCGATTCGATGTCCCCCTGGTGGCCGATAGGCGATCTCGTATCAGCAGATAGGCCACTACGGTATACGCGATGTAGTAAAGGGTGAGCAGAAACACAGACATCCAATAGTTAAGATCCTCAAATCCCAAAATCATGCGTAAATATTGTGCCTTCTTGAACATACAGACGATCTCGGTTGGCGGGCAAGCGGTATCGGCGCGATCGTAGCCGTAGAGAGCTTCAAAGAGGCCTTCCATACTGTGACGTAAATAACTAAACTTCATTATGACCCGCATAAATGTAGAAATTTGAACTTCTTTGCCATAACCGATGCCGTAAGTGGAGAAAAGAATGAGAGGTACGGCAACAACGGGTCCCACGAACATGCCATTCTGAAAGAAAGAAAGGTAAGAGTAAGAGGATTAGAGATGCAAGAGGGAAAACCGTAATAAATTGTGATGTGAAATAATTTTAGGTAAAAATAAATGAGAAAGAGATGATGTACGTTTTGCCAACAGGTTTGAAAGTTTCTCAAGTTCTCAAAAAATCTCAAAAATTGGCAGATGTCAAATCGTCCCAGTAGTTGAGACAATATTACCTTGATGCATGGGCTATTTATCCGATATCCAAAATAAATTTAACCCAGAACCAATTTTATATCATTGCTGTGCACATTTATACTCGTAGACAAAAAATGTTTCATTGACTGAACTTTGTTCCTATCATTAACGGTGGCAGACACTGACTTGGTCAACAGTAGTCTCTGGAACAGAAATAAGTTTCTCCCATTGGTGATGACAAACTCATTATATCAATAGAGGCATTTATGACACCATCAATTAAGGCAAAATTTCTCACACAAATAGAAAGAAATATGTCAACGCAGTTATATCAATTTTATATCTCCATAACTACGCGAAATTCGGCTGTGAGGTAAAAGCTGTAAATAAAGGCTATCACACAGGGGCATAATTTCGTATAAAGATAAAAAGAAGTCAGTAAACGCATGGTTCGATTTGGAAGAAAATTGACAGAGATATACTCATAGTTGTAGTTCTGCCAAAAATCTAAGACCTAGATATTCGAAGGCAATAGAAGCCGCGCAACGGATGATCCAATTTGGCTATCTTGTACATTAAAATTCTTTGCCTAGTTGCCAGTAATGAGTCTGTTATCAGACTTGGATGATTTAATCAGCTATGAATTTTGCACTAAAATACCTGCCAAAAATGTCATCAGCACATTTTATAATATTTTGCATGGTTAAAGAGATAATGGAATTTTAAGATTTTCTTTTTAATTTCATGTATTTTTTGATACTTATCTTGCCATTGGTGTTCACAATTTCAAACATATTTTATAGACACTGCTATAAGATCTGGGATATAACAATTTTTCATTACGTTTGAATAAACTGGAAGTACTCACTTAAGGCTCTATAAAGTATATATCGTATACAACACCGTAAAAATCACTGTGGGTACCAACATATATATACGCCCATCCGCGACTTAGCATAAAAATATCTCGCCAATTTAGGAAGTTGGTATAACATGTTGAATATGAGAAACTTTATCCATGAAACTACGTACAAAACAAGTGCATATGTCAAGTCTTCGTCCGAGGCGTTGCTTATATATCCGCCACCATGGACTGCCCGACTCATAGCCGTCTTTATGGATGTATCATGAACGACTTCTTCCCAACACAATATTATTTTTCCGGTCATAAGTTTTATAAATTTGGCATTATTCAATAACCACGCCCGCAATTATTTCGTGTCCTTTCAAAAATATACATAAATTGAGGTTGTGCAACTAAGTTCTCGCTGTCTTTTTTGTATAAAAATGCAATTTTGTTATAAAAACATGTTTACAAATGATTCATTGAAAGTATTGCCCATCGCTAGCTACTACTTTTTGCCATCTTTCTGGCAAAGCTCGAAAACTGATGAGGCTATCTGGAGAATATGGCGGACTTCCCATTTCAACGTTTCCAGATAGGTTTTAACGGGCTTAACCATGTGAGCCAGAGCGTTATCATAATGAAGAATTACTTTTTCGTGCCTCTCCGCCTATTCTGGGCATTTTTTGCGCAGAACTCGGCTCAATCGCATCAATTGAAGTTGATACCTATACCTTGAGTTTCTTGCCAGGCCTCATAATTGCGGTATTGCTACATTTGAATTTCTTGGTGAAGCGGTATAGAGCGACGTAAAACTAGCTCCTGTTCTAAACCATTTGCCAGAATTTCAAAACGGATGAATACAAAGGATAAAATTCTTCATATTAGAGGAGATATAATTTAGTGGAGATATAGTTCATAGTTCTTCTGCAGAAGCCTATTTTACCTCAGTGATTGAAATGTATTCTTCTCAGCAACAGCTGCTAAAGGAATACTTTGCCGAACCACAGATTTTTTCTTATACGGCCTTAGTTGGTTGCCTTTAAGAAATGAAAAAAATATTCAATACTCACTACCAAACTTAAACGTGATGATATCAGCATACCCAAACTATCGGATGTTTGGGCCGTCAGTATTGCTATCAGGAATAACATGGCAAAACGGAATAATTCCAATGGCTGACTGGACATAATGTAAACCATACTCAAATAGATGAAAGCCAAAACAAACATATAGGGAAACCGAGAGGATATCATGGCCAAATAATACGAACTCAGCTGGTACCATTGATTGAAGTATTCCCGTTTCAAGAGTTTCATTTCAGTTGGAACTGTAAAAGTTGCAAAAATTAATTAACTATCGCCGAAATTCCATTTCACCTACTCACATTGTGCCAATACCGGCATTACGGGTAAGTACAGATAGGCAATTATTATGGTGAATGCAAAACCGAAATTAAACAGGGCCTTTGATGCATCATTACCCACGCCCAAAAAGAGTGAGCCAACTAGTAGGGCCAAAGTGATGTTCATATAAAATCTTAATTTTATGTAGGATTTCTCGCGCCACATTCGTGTTAAATTTCGTAAGAGCAAGATTTTGTACTGCATCCACCACGTGCAACTGGGTTGTAACATTTTCTTATCTAATTCGATTTCGAATTGTTCCATTTCACTGAGCGATGAGGCACCGGATGTTGTTTCCGATTTGTTGGGAGTGTGAGATGTGCCCTTCTTACAGACACAGTCGGGTAACCACCGGTAGATTTTACCATTATCGATGGCCTTGATCATCTGCTGGTGATAGTCTCCGTACTCGCGGCAGGCGACCTCTATAACTGAAAGTAGAAGAGACGTTCTGTAAGTTTTTTTCATTAAATAAGGATAACCGTTTAGGTTAGACTAAGTAAAAATGTTCTTTAAGTTTTCCCAATACTTCAATTAACAAAATTAATTTCCATTTTCTTTTTAATAAAATCTTAAGAGAAAATCTTAAAATGTGATGTGTGTTTGCATTTGTATGTGTTAGTGTAGCGGGATTTTCGAACTTTCAGGGGGACCTGGTAAACTACAGAATAGAAAACGATACGCGACAGACCTGTAACCAAACAAAAATTCTAAATTTAGACCCACTGAAAGAGAGCTATTGAGTTCGTCTGTACTTCGACTGGTTGAATCTGCAAGGAAGATTATTGATTGCATTGGAAATCGAATCGACCAACACATTTGTGTAAGTTAAAAGTCCTCTCATATCCAATTTATGTGACTTTACTTATAATCTGACCTGTACGAACAGATTCCGAGGGCATAGCCTTACGATAATCAAAGAAAATCGTCTCCGTAGTCTAGAGAAAATTAGATGTCTCCAGTGTTTGATGAAACGATTTCTGTCACGCCTTAACATACCTTAAAAGCACACAGTATTGCTATTCTAGTTGGTCACTGCCATTGGTTTCATATACAGAGTGGCGCGCTAATCGTGCTGCTAATCGTGTCAATGGGGACCAATATTTAAAGATGTTTAAGGAGTTTTTTTTAGCCAGAATCGCGCAGAAGACGTATCCATTTCAACAGCATTTGGTTCCAGCAAGATGGAGCAACTGCACACATAGCCAGACCGGTTATGTCGGAGCTCCAATGAAAATTCCTGGCTGGTCAATTGACCTGACTGCATCAGACTTTTTGTATGGGTTATGTCAGACAAGGGGTGTTCAAAACGAAACCAAGGAATCTCGGTGAATTTAACCAGTGCATTAAAACAATAATTGAGGCAATCCCGCAATGAATAGTTTTCTGATCAAAAACTCAATTCAAAACCAATTAATTATATAAGATAAAATTGAACTTTCTATATAATAAAAAAATAATAAAAGAAATACATTGATCAAAAAAGTTATGTGCAATTGGTGCGCTACCCTGCAGTTAGAATGAAAAATACCGTGGATTAAAAACAAATTAATATTAAACTCTTTCAACCAAGAAAAATCTGTTTGAGCCAAGAGTGATTTCGTTTCTTTATAGCATTTTGCTTTACATTAAATTCATATCCCATCAAAAAATAATCGGACGTCATTACAAAGAACACCTTTTTTAACTTTCACAAATGCTATATCAGCATATTTTCTGCTTCTTCGGAAACCCTTTTTGATAACACCTTAGGCAGCGATGAAATAAAGGCGTTACAACTGACAGCCGTTGTAAGAATGTTGAACAATTTTGATATTTTTTTTTCCAATGCAAAAACTTATATTTTTTTAAACATTTGTTTAAAAGTGTAGTTCTCTAATAACTTAAATTATTTAGTTATGTGAATTTTGTTTAAAAGAAGAAAATTGTCATAAAATTGATCTGAAGGGCTTTCATCGCTATAGAGGATTTGGTGAAAAGCATCTCTCCCATAATAAGCCCATGTTCAATTCATCGATAATTAGTCATTTTTCACCACTTCTAGATCACGATCAGCGGATCTTATTAACTTTCCTAAATGTTTTTTTTTTTTCACTGAAATAGCCTAGATGAAAAAAAAGCTAATCCGCTCTTCGCTCCAAAAGGTGAAATGTTCGACTAGTAGGATCAAACAGATTTGTTTTGTTTGATAGAGTTTTATGTCATTTTTGTTTAGCCAAATGAAATCAACAACATCACCGCGTATTTTCAGGTGTAAATAAAAAAAATTGTTTCGTTATTTACTTTGCTCAAGCCTACAGAGAGTTCTGTGGTGAGCGAGTTCATTTTTCTATAGTACTAGCCGACCCGGCAAACGTTGCTTTGCCTTCAAATTTTATTTTTATTGGAAATGTTTCAATGTTAAACAAAATTCTGTTTAAATACCGTTAGCAGGAGCAGAAATAATTGCTTTTTAATTTGTGGTTTGTATAGGAGGTACCACTCCCCATTGTCCAATCCCGCCCATATTTGCAGCAGCACTTAAGATATGTACACCAAACCGATGTACCAAATTTTGTTCAAATACCGTAAACAGGAGCAGAAATATTGGATATTTAATTTATGATTTGTATGGGAGGTACCACGCCCCATTGTCCAATCTCGCCCATATTTGCAGTAGCACTTAAGACATGTACACCAAACCTACGCACCAAATTTTGTTCAAATACCGTAAGCAGGAGCAGAAATAATTGATTTTTAATTTTTTGTTTGTATGGGAGGTACCACGCCCCTTTGTCCAATTGGACCGAATTGTAAATCTAAACCATCCCGGGCACCACCCAGACGCATGTACAAAAATTTATGCAAAGTGGTCCAGCCGTTCTGGAGTTTTAAGCATCGGAACAAACCACGATTCATTTTTATATATACAGATTTTCTTTCCTCTTTATTGGCCACTCGCAGAAACTGCAAATATTCAAATGCCATTTGTCTTATTTAAACTGATAGTGAACGAAAGTATACGTCGCTGTTTAGCGCAGTCTGGCACCGCAGGAACACAGTTCAAAATATTGAAATGGTATGTGTCTTCACTGTGGCAAATCGTTCAGTTAGCAAATTTAACAACCTGATAGTTTACCTCTCTACTGTTTAAGTTTAACTCTTCATAATCATATTCATTTGTGTGGATCGCTGACATTTTCTTTTAGTTTGTCAGTTTCTTTTCAACCGGCATCGGCATGTGACGCTTTAAAAGTGGTTTTTGCAAAACGAAGTGATTAAATTAATCAATTTCTGATATAATCAATCGGTATCTGGTGAAATGTTTAAATTAATGTAATCGCATGCAATTGTATTGCAAATATTTGTCAAATAGTGTAAATTATAAGTAAAGAAAGCGAAATCAGTTGTGCCACAGCAACGTGTCGTTTTCACTTTGCCAAAATTGCAACCGGCAATGTGCTTAGTCCAATAATGTATTAATTTAGTGTCAATATAGTTTAAATTGTAAATAATCTCAAAAATATATAATGATGAGTAGTGCTTCTTATGGAAAATATCAAAAAATCGTTGAAAATAATGTGTTAAAATTTTTGCTTAAATTGTTGGGAGCTCCCTCAGTTGCAGCGTGTTGTATTTTTGTTTTGTTTTGATTGTTTATTTCGCTCTCCGTCCGTTTGTTTACAAATGCCGGCATTTCGCTTTTCGTGTGAGTCTTTGCTGTCGTATTGGTGAGTGGCTGCTTTACTGCTGAGCGGACGTGTGTACACAATTATTTTTTGTTTGTGAGTGTTTTTTTTTTTGTTTTTATTATGCTGATTTATTGCGAGGTGTGACTGGAAACGTATAAGGTGAGATATTAGAGAATACTTATTATGCATAATATGCATATGAATAAAATTAGAATCATTAATTTTGCAACATGAACACATTTTGTGTACATATATGGTCATTATTGGGCCTTGCTAATAAAAAATAGAAAATCAAAGCCAAAGTTTGTCCTCATTTTTCAAGTCATATGAGTATTCAAATTAAAGATTTTCTAATGATGATTCCAAATTGGCATTTCTTTGGTGCCTATGATATTCCCGGGGATCACTAAGCCTGTTATTCATTTAAAGCAAAGACGATGGATACATACAGACCAATTTTTCTCTGGAAACAAGGTTGAAATGATTAGATAGCCAAGGGAGTAGGATAATTGCGCTCTCTTCGTTACTTTCTTTACACAATAACTGCATAACTTAATATATTTGGGTTACAAATTATGCAGATTATAGTAAATTAATCAATAACGTGTGAATACCATTGCGTATGACGTTAAAAAAACGCTAAACTATTAAAGTTCCACGTTAGAAAAGAGAGCGAGAGGGCACAAAATTACGCTCTTGAGTGAACGTTGGAAGAAAGCGAATTTATACTTCAAAGAATAACAATTGGTCATTTTGCAGCCAAAAAATTTAATTTCAGAAATACAAAAACGTGCACTCAAAGAAAAAAAAAAAAAAAAAAACACGCACCTACTGTATTACACTAAATCTACTTAATAGTAATAAATTTTATTTGAAACGAGTAAGTAAGATTTAAAATTATTTCATTTCACCTGGCTTGAGTACGACAGTACAAACTTCATCGAACAATTTCCTTGCATGTTTTGAATAAGGAGGTACTTGACACCATACGGAGATCAAAATGGATCAAAAGGAGGTATTTCCTTATTCAAAATAAGTAGAAAATTATTTGTGAAAGTTTGTGTACTTATTTCAAGTATATACTATTTTCAAGCGTACTTAAATCAAGTCTAAATTTAGTCATTTTAAGTTTTACGTACTCGTTTCAAGTAAAAATTACCAGTAACTAGCCGACCCGGCAAACGTTGCTTTGCCTTCAAATTTTGTTTTTATTGGAAATGTTTTACGCCAATCGGACTATTATAATAAGAAACGCCTATATTTGCAGAAGAACTTAAAATATGTTCACTCAACCGAAATACAAAATACTGTTTAAATACCGTTAGCAGGAGCAGAAATAATTGCTTTTTAATTTGTAGTTTGTATAGGAGGTACCACTCCCCATTGTCCAATCCCGCCCATATTTGCAGCAGCACTTAAGATATGTACACCAAACCGATGTACCAAATTTTGTTCAAAACCGTAAACAGGAGCAGAAATATTGGATATTTAATTTATGGTTTGTGTGGGAGGTACCACGACCCTTTGTCCAATTGGACCGAATTGTAAATCTAAACCATCCCGGGCACCACCCAGACGCATATACAAAAATTTATGCAAAGCGGTTCAGCCGTTCTGGAGTTTTAAGCATCGGAACAAACCACGATTCATTTTTATATATATATTGATTAAGTAGATTTGGTATACCTATTTTGAGTATGAAACCTACCAACCCAAATTTAGTACGGTGGCATGTTTTTTTTTGAGCTTGGGCGCTTAGACTGTAATTCATTTTGTAAGCACTACGTATTTAAGAAAAATGTGCTGCTTTAACAAATATATTAGATTTTTCCAAAAAGAAAAGAAAAAAAAAGAAACAAGTCGCCGCTGAGCTTAGAGGTTTTTTATATTTTATATAGAACATAAAAGCTAAACATGTTTACAACTTTACTCTAAGTAATGAAGCTATACCATATTATGAAGCAAAACTTGCAACACAGAGAGGAAGCGGCAAATGTATCAAGTATCTTTTGACCAAATGAGTTTCATGTCTTTTTAAGCTGATTAGACGACGTCCGTCTGTTTGGCTTGTAGGCACAATATATGTCACAGCCTAATAATTTGGCATATTGTTAGTGGGTTACATCAATGCACCACTTCTGAAATTTTAAAATTCAATAGGTTTCTTCTAATTCTTCCTTCATAGATAGCAGTAACATGAATTTTTGTCTATTGAAAACACCAAATTGCTATTTTTGATGTTTCTTGGGAATGAACAAAAGCTGAGCCAGAAATATTGACTTAGAAAGCACAATATTTCTCCCAGAACTTGTTTACCAATTAGAAAACGAAATAAAGGAGAGAAAAAAAAAACACCAGATTTAGAATTTCGAATAGAATTCTGTTTCCTTTTATTTTCTTGGACAATCAGAAATCTATTAGAACGACCACTTACTTTGACAATGCTCAAAGAAAGAGTGAGAAAAAAAAAAACAATGCAAGTAGAAATTATCCTAAAAGGAATCAAAGGTAAAATCAGGAAAACATCTTTCGAACAAGCAAGCAGCACCAACACAACGATAGCTGTGCTGGTGTATGTTATATAATAATTAGCGCGTTCTAGAAGCATTGGAGTTTTACGTCGTTAAGTAAAAAAGTAGTAGGGCTGCCATATGAATGGAAACGAGAGGAAAACCAGGATTTTTGTCTTAACATCTATTATTCTGTTTTATAATGCATGGTTAAATTTGAAAATGCGTAACGATTCATTATGCGCCTTCTGAAAACTCCTAAACAAATAACCGATTTAATCCATATATTCTTAGGTACATATCTTTTGTTTAATTGCATTGAAGTTAGCTACATTTGGTACTCGTTCAGTGTTCGTAAAAATAGGGTCTCGGAATGACAACAGATAGTATTGCCAAACCCTTCTTGTAGCTCCCATGCAAATCAACGATTTAAGCTATATGTTATTGATTTCATATCTTTCAAGAAGTTCCACTGAGTTCGTGAACTAAGTTCTGACAGTAATTAGAGACGGCATTGCCAGACCACACACATTTTGACCGATTGAAGGAAATCTATTTTTTGTTGTTGTAATACCTAATTCGTAAACTGCGGTGACTTACATTTTGTCAGTTGTACTGAACTATTATGCTTAATTTCTTACGTAATTAATCTACATATTCCTTAATTCATATCTTTTATTCAATTGCTCTAAATTCTAAATTCTATACAATTTCGCTCGCATCAAATCCTTTGCTCTGTGAAGAAAAATGGGCAGCACAGCCACGCCCACACATGCAAAGTGGCCAATTTAAGAAAAAAAAAATGTCTGTCCCTCCACAATTTCTAAGCGGAGTATTTCAAAAAGTTATAATTTTAAATTGTTTTTTACTTTAATTCAGAACACTAGCGCAAAGGGACGTTGGACTCTATACATTATTGTGTACTGATTTTTCTCTACATTCCATGCGTTCAAAAGTAATGAAAAATGTTGCAAAAATTTACAATTCTTCACTGTAATCCACTCGTTTAAAAAAAGAATATTTAAAAAAAGAGTTAATTTTAATTTGTTTGTGGTGCTTTAGACTACATTCATTGGGATTATTATATAAGATAATTCAAATATTTTTTTTACTCAATTTCACGCACTTTTAATAAATCTTCGTCTGCAGCACAATGGCATTTTCTTGAAAGCACTCTATGCCAAAATTCCTAGAAGTATTACGCAACTAACTCACACAACGTAACTATTCAAAATGAGATATTTTTTATTTATATTTATATCGCTAATTTCATAGTGCAAATTTTTGAAAATTTTAAATTAACTAAAAAAAGTTATTTCAAAATTAAATTTCTCTCTAAAAACGTAATCAATGAACTTATAGTTGGAGTTTGTTTGAAAATGGCATTAATTTGGTTACCCAGACAAAATAATCTACGAAAATTAAGTTGTATTACTTATTTTAATGATTGGACTATTCATTCGCATAAGTGTACAATTTCGGAATGAGCTAACTTTGAAGGCGATGTAATAAATTTAAATGAACAACACATGATTTGCGATTTATTGACCAATTCTCGATAAATTTTTAATAGAATGTATCAATTCCTGATAGTCGTTAAAATTTATTTTCACACGAGGTTGCCTTTCCGCCTTCCGCTTAGTGTCTGCTGAAAACACGAAAGGAACTAAACGGGTTTTGCTGATAGGCGGAGGTTTTGCGTGAAAACGTAATATGGTTATAGGCGTAAACAATTTTAAGTTGAATAAAATAGTTTCTTTAGGAAAAAAATTGTCCCAACAAAGATTATGCAACCAAAATTGTGGATTCATTCCCCATTTTATAATTTATCATCGTGGATTGGTTTGAGAAATTCTGAGAAATTCATAAAAAGTTATCCATTTTTCGGCTTCAAAAGTAAAGTTAAGTAAAGCACACATATAGCTCTGATTTTGGTGAAAGTTTTATTTCATTATAATGCTTGGCCCTTGCTATTATAGAATGCAATACCATTTAAATAATCGCCCCTGGATTGGTTGCTGCAGTGGATCCTTTTGAGGTAGTTTTCGACCACTTTTGCGCATATTTCGGGCGGTAAGTTTGGGGATTATCCGCTTAAATACGGTCATTGACGTAGCCTCACAAAAAAGTCTAAAGGCGTCAAATCGCATGATCTTGGCCAATTGGCGTCGCCAAAACGTGAAATTATGCTTTCTTCTCATGCAATAAAACCAAAATCGGTCTTTTGAGTATCGTTCTTACGCGTTCTTTGGTTGTTAAACGATCCATATTTCTAAATAATCTTTCCCTAAATAAATAACACTTCAGATGACAGGCGTTGAACAGCTGACAGTTTTGCCAGAGCGACGGTCTCAAAATCACTAAATGAATAATCCTATATATAAGGTATAGTAAAAAGAATCCACTATTTTTCGAATATATTTTTAGTAATCTGCATTCTGCGTTGTATAAGCGTTTCGAAGTACGCTGAATATTGTTGGAAAAATACGATTTTTTACTCAAAGAACTACTTCCCCTTCGGGCCATTTCTGAAGCGGTGGCTGCTGATGAAGAGAAGGTCATTTACGATAAGTCGAGCGAAAACGGCGCAAATGGTGGCCGTGCCACGATTGACTGTCACAAACATTTTGTTGTGTGTTTGTTGGAATTTATAAGTTGGCAAACTCTTAATTCGAACCTGTGCTGTCAACAGTTGGACCGTCTTAACCAGAAGCGACCACTTTTGGCCGATAGGTGGCCGTGCCAGGGTTGCCGGTCAGGAAAATTTAGATGCGTGTTTGGTGGAATTTATGAGCTGCCAAACTTTTAATTCGAACCTGTGCTGTCAACAATTGGACCGTTTTAAAGGGCCAATTACCCAGAAGTGGTGGCCGGTAGGGGAGGAATTGTGTTTCATCAGGAACGCGCGAGACTACATATTATCAGTAGTGATCTGCCATAAGCTCCGGAAGCTTATAGTTGGGAGATTCTTATGCATCTACGTTATACGAATGATTTTGATAGTAAAAAATTCGGCCCAAGAAAAACTTGTGAAAATCGACTGTTCCAGAGTTTTTTTTTATTAATAGGGACGACGGTTTTTATGAGAATGAATTATCTTTAAAATGGCAACAAGTTTTCCAAGAAAGCGGCGCATATGGGATCATTCTAAATGGGGTGCTTCTAACTGCGCTAAATAAAGTCTGCAATGTCATGAAAAAAATATGGATTTCTTTCATATTTTTTGGCAGATTTTCATGGCATGTATTGAAAAATTCTAAAAATGTTTCATTGGAAAAAAAGTGAATATATTAAGTGTAAAAAGTGAGTGCATGTGCCACACGGCACTGTACAACAAGGTGATTTCCCAACATACGAACTCTCCGGACGTAATGCCTTTTTAACTTGTACTTAATGTTTTATAGCGGTCATTGTACACTGATTTTTGCATTCGATTTGTGACAATAAGAACTATTCGACAGACTGCATCTGCAATCCATGAATGAGAGTATATAAGGTCATATTTATGAGTCGCTTGTCCACTGTTTTTTTTTTATAAATTTTGAATATATATGGAATAATTGTATATTGCGCCGACATTATTAATATACATATGTCTATAAAACTCGCTTTGTGGGTAGTGAATTAATTGTTTATGAAATAATTTATTAATTGTTAATTAATTCCTTTTTTTATACGCCAGAGCCATTCTGCAAAAAAAAAACACGTTTAAATATTTTCGCTTAATGACAAAGTTCAACAATTAACATTTCACATTCTAAAGTGACGTTTCATAAACAGACTAATTACATTTCTCAGTCCATTGACTTTGATATAAATGTCTATAGACCGCAATACCACTTTATGATCTGGCGAATTAAAAAAATTAATATAATTGCCTTCCATTAAGTTGAAATTTAATTGCCCTCTATGATCGCATAAAAATGGAGGGAATATCTTTCTATTGCTGTTTAACAGAGAGGAATTGTTAGTCATACTTACTGAAATCTGCTGGATTATATGTGATCGGACACGTGGGACCAATTTGCTTTAAATATGGCACAATATTCCCCACACTACCCTGGTAAACACATTGACCTTCGGCTAAGATATAAACTTTGTCAAACATCTGAAATAGTTTAGCAGGTGGAGTATGAATGGAACATATTATGGTACGTCCGGCATGGGCCAAGCGTCGGAGTAAAGTTATGCACTGTGAGCTGGAGAGGTCGTCTAAACCACTAAAGAGAAATAATAAGAGAGAAGAGAACAAAGAGTAAGGGAAAGAAAACAAAATATTCATAATTAGCAATTTTAAAATTGTTTTATTGTTTTAAATTTGTTGTTTTAGATGTGCTCAATATAGCTTTCTGAAAACTATAATCACTTTTTCCAGATCTGCTTTAGTTCATGAGATATAAGTACAGAAATAAACAGGCAAAAATCGTACAGACGCCAATAGTTCGACCGGCCGAAATTCATATTCTCTCCGTTAGGGATTGCGGTCCACAGTGCGGTGGACGGTAAGGATTTGTAATACAAATGGATATGACTAAACGTGTTCATCTCATACACTTGCTATGTTTTTCAATGAAAACTTCTACTTTCTTGGAATATTTCAATAACTGCGCCTGCAATTTATGAAATTTCACCGCATGCTGCTGTTAATTAACAATTGAACGCAGACACTTTAGAAAAATATTGGAGATGCAATTTTTTCATACGTGGGTTTAGTTTGCGTGAGCAATATTTTTTTTCTACTGCATGAATGCTGCCACTTGTGGTATATGTGATAAATACTGTTGCGAACGATATACAGACGCCGCTGAAAGTGTAACTATTCATTTAATTACACCATGATTTTATCTAAAATATTATGCATGATTTAGTACAAAGCTCGTTTTTTTTTAACTATTAGTTAAAGCAATGCTTAAATTGTAGTGTAAAAGATAGATTTTGTCACAAATTTAAAACATTTTACGCCTTACTTACGTTGTTGGTTCATCCAGAAACACCACCGGTGGATTATTCACCAATTCTAGTGCTACGCATAGGCGCTTACGTTCACCTCCTGATAAACGTTCCGTATTCGTATTAACAGCCTTCTCCAAACGCAACATATTAAGGATTTCATCGATAACTTCTAGTTTCTGGGGCTTTGTTAAGTCTTTGCCTAATTTTAAATTTGCCGCCAACATCATAGCCTCCATTACCGTGAAATGTGGATCAATAATATCCTGTTGCATGATGTAGCGTGACATTTTACGAAATAGTCGTATATCACGGGGTCTATTGTTGACATTGACACTACCCGTATAGGATGAAGTACTGTAGTAGACCAATGTGAATCAATGATATTTGTAGATTATTATGATTTGCCTGATATTACTTACCCAAATCCAGCTAACAAATTAAGTAACGTCGTTTTACCGGCTCCCGAGGGACCCATAATGGCAGTTAATTCATGTGATTTAAATTCACCACTGATGTTATTTAAAATAGTTTTCCTACCTATGGATGAATATTGAATTATAAGGTTAAATAAGCTTATCGTTATAATCTTATAGAAGAAATTCTTAATGCATTCTTTATGTATGAAGTTTGTGAGGCTAACTTTCAGTTTGTATATTTTGAAAAAATCCAAAAAAGAGCCTCTGTACTCTGTACTGTACTTTGTACAATTAAATTGATGGCAATATTGTTGGATACGAATATACCGAATAGCGCGAATACTTAATTTTTGGCAGGTTTGCTTCAGTTGAACAGATTTAAGAAAATACCTGCATTTTGAGGAGTTTTTGATTGGTTTAAAAATCGAACATTAAATAAATTAAGCTACGTAGGGCATGTTTACGAGTCAGAAGTTAATAATTTTTCTACCTTAACTCGAAAAATTAAGATATACGAGTATATCAATTGATAAAGCAAAAACCAGAAGTACTAGAGCGGTTCCAAAACTAGCCGACCTAACAAAGACGACACAAAATATTGGGTAAAACTGTCATTATTGTTCAACATAATCTCCTTTTAGCTCGATATACTTGCGATGTTCTATAGCTTCTATCTCATGTTTATAGTAAGAACTGTCAAATTCCTTAAAATAGCCATCAATCGTATACCCCACTTCTTCATTATTGGTAAATCTTTTACCACCGAGGTTGCTAAATCTGGTGAATTCGAACCTTAATTCATTAACTTTGGTCATCGCAATAGTGGATGTGTGAACTGGAGCATTGTCTTGATGAAACAGCACTTTCTTTTTCGCCAAATGCGGTCTTTTTTTCCATAATTTCATTACTCAAACGCTGCAATAAATTAGCATAATATTCACCGTTGATGGTTTTTCCTTTTTGGAAAAAAGCAAACGCCATGACCTTGCCTGCAGATTGAACCGTCTACCTCTTTTTCTTGCAAACGATTCTCCCCTTACAGTCCACTGTTTTAACTGCTGCTTTGTTTCATGTGTAAAGTGGTGGACCCATGTCTCAACCATGGTTATAAATCGACACAAAAATGTGGCTTTATTCCGGTGAAATAAACATTCTACTGAAACATTTTCGAGACGCTGTTTTTGCTCTATTGAAAGCAAGCGCGGCACCCATCTTGCGCAGAGCTTTCTCATCTTCAAATCTTCGGCTTTTTGAAATGGCTATCATTTCAGCTAGCTCACGCACCTTCAGCTGACCATCATCCAATACCATTTTATAGATTTTTTTAAACCATGACTGGCGTGGAAACCTCAGCTGGTCGACCACTACGGTGTCCATGTTGTCAGCTCGCACGGCCTCATTTAAATTCAGCTACCCAATATTTTACAGTGTTGAACGAAGAAGCAACTTCCTCCAGAGTAGAATCTAGCTAAGCTTTAATATTGGTTGGACTGAGACCTTTCAAATGGAAAAATTGAATTACATAACCGCGGCCAATTTTTTCATGTTAACAAATTTATTGACATCGTTTATTTTTGATGGGTCAAAAATTACTAAACAATGTGGCGCCTTGAAGCTAAAAATATATGTTTCATAAGGTTGCCACTTTTTACCAAAATAATTGTTTTCAAACTACTGGCACCGTATATACGTTTTGGGACCACTCTCGTAAGCTTTTAAAATATTAAACACGTATTGACTTTCATTACTTTTAAGATGATTGATTAAGACAATTTCTGCCTACCTGTAGTTTGCTTACCCGGAGATCGAATAGCTCTTTTATGTACTTCTCATACAAATTGGCCGATTTTCTATGTTTTTCATCAGTAGAATTTCAGTAATTTAAACTTTTGTCCATCGATAGAATTTGAAAAATTTGACAGATTGATCTCAAATGAAGATTTAGATAATATGTTATTTTCATATCTTTTATTTATTTGTGCTAAATATAGTGAAATTTAGTATACGTTAAATGTTCCACAAAGGATGGTGCCAGAAAAGAGTGCATTGCCACTCCTCTTTTGATACCTCCCACACAGATTAGTCGATTTTCCGAAATTCGAGTTTTTCTTTGTAAGTTCTAACCGATCGATCGCCGCAGTAACCTAGATTTTTATTCGTTATGTAGATTTATATACCACTCCTCTTTCTGACATCTGCCATACAAATGAACGATTTAACCCAAAAATTCTTAGCTTCAAATCTTTTAAATAATTGTACCGAATTCAGTCAAGCTTGATATATATCATGCGTTTGGTGAATGGAGATCTGAGAATGAAAATGGTGTCTCCCATACAAATTGATCAATTTATCAAAATTTATTGGTTTACCGTTAATCCCTAATTCGTAGTCAGCAGTTAGCTAAAGATTTGTCAACTATATTGCTGTATAATAATATAGAAGAACCTCCCACATTCATTAAACGTTTAACGACAATTTCAAATATCGTAGTTTGAGAAGCATTTACCAGACATGTCGATTATTTGACTGCTCGAAATGTTCGCCAGACGCATTGAAGTGACCGGCGCCTAAATAATGATGGGTGGGTGTACGTAGGATTGAACCCGAGACCTTGCGAAAGATGGTCGGGTATACTAATCATTGCGCCATGGTCGCTTATAAAGATAGAACATACATAGTGAAAAGAACTCCATTATTTTTCCATTAAATTACTACAATCCGCATCTCGCGTTGTACAATTGCGATCGGATTACGCTAGATGGCGCCAGAAAGATTAGATATCGTATTAAAAAAAAAACTACCCTGTTTCTATTGCCCAGGAGATAAATATTGCACTAAACTATCGTAGTGAATACGAAATAATTTATATCTAATTTCATTTAGGATAAGCCAATTCCACGCGAGGTTAAGGTTGTTAAGGCCATCTATTGGAAGAATAATCGATATCCTTTTGCCATGCCTTATTAAAAAAAATGTTAAAAAATTCTTAGCGTTGGTAAAAACTAAGTGCTGAAAATTACCAAATAGTAAATTGAATGAAACTCATCCGTAATTTTTGAAACATAAATATAAAATTCGTGTTCGTGGATATTGCAATTCATCAAAAAAAAGGGGGGAAAATAATAATAATAAATAATAATAATAATAATAAATAGTAATAATAATAAATAAATTATCAAGGGACCGAAATTTTTATAATTTACACAAATTTTGTTAAGTATATATGTATTTCAAAATAAATATATTGCCAACTCCTAACGTCTACCACAAACACCACCAATGTTCTTAAAATATCACAAAAATGAAATAGACATTAAACTTAATTAACTTACCCTTGCTTAAGTCTGGAACTTCATAAGATAAATCACGGAATTCCAAATTGACCGCTGGCCAACGTGGCAAATATTTTAACCCGCTACAGGATGACAGTCCATCTTCTGAGTTTTCAGCCAAATCAACACTGATGGCATTGATATCTGTGCTGTAGTTCAGCGAAGTGCCACTGTGCGATTTGTAGCTGTCGATGGAATAACCGCAGCCTGTATCAGTTGTAGTAGAATCCATGGCTCTTTTGTTAAAACTGAAATTAAATTCGATCTAACTGCGTGATGTCTATTGCAAATGGGGGCAGTGACTGCAATTTTTCTACCGAATCAATAATGAACAGAGATGATAGATTCCAGTTCAGTAAATGGTAGGTAGTTAATATCACGTTTTGCCTCTCCAGCACTTCTAACGATTTTTATTTCGAAATTAATTACCAAATACTTCTAAAAACATATATTGCGTTCGTTGTAGATTCAAGTTGATGCGGTTTTTTTGTTGATTTGCGAAGGTGTCCAGAATTTTACGTCATGCTGATAGCCAGATTCTGTTGACGATTTTTGCGATATACTCGGTGATTAAGTCGACTGCAATTACAAATTCCCGTATTTGTCTAGAAAATAGAAAGTAGAAATTCCTGGTAGTTAAAAATTAATTATTCTGTTTTTTCTTAAATATAATTTATTTATTAACAATTATTAATAATTGCTAGTATATAGATAATACAGGGAATTCATTATAATAATTCGGTTTGTTTGCGCCGTACACAGGTGGTAATATTTTTTTCGCAATACTCAGTTCAATTTTATTGTAATTTGAGGGAATTATAGATAAAAACTGTCAATTTCTGATTATTGTTTCTTGTAAGTAATTTGAAGTATTTTATAGGAATATATCAGATTTTGTTATGGAACTAAACGTGTTTTACTTGATGTGTTTATTATTCTAAAAGATCAGCTGTACCAGTCAGGAATTTCAACTGTCATCATATAAATGGAGGGTATCGGCCACGTTTCAATCATGGTCTGTCTATGGATATCGCATCCAGATGCAGCGGCTGTGTTGGCTGGATCATGTTGTGCAAATGGATGAAAGTGCATCAGTATGAAACGTCTTTCGCTAGAGTCTGTTAGCAAAAAAGTAGGGCTTATTAGACCTTATCAGATATAGGAAATAGGAGAAGGAGCGCAGAAGACCAAAATGTTTGGAGATCACAAGTCAATAAATCTTTGAAAACTTCGCCAGATTATAATGTCATATTTACGTAATGTTCTGAAGTAGCATCTTTCAGCTATTAACTGGAAAATTTTTGGCGAGATTCATTACGCGGTTTCATTCCAGTGCCCGATTTGATGGAAGGTGATTTACGTTATTTGCAAGATAAGAAAACATAATTTTATGCAGAGAACAAACATCAACATATGACCTAATTAACGCAGGAACAAATCAAAGTGAAGTTGAATAATAATAGTAGTAGCTCTCATTTTGCGAATGCGAATGCGGCAAAAAGCCACTTGCGAAAAATGCAAATTCTTCAAAACAAATGCATAAACATTATTTTCAACTAACATTGGAGGTACCGCACTTCCGTGCTACATATAGAAACAGGATACGGACTTTTTAAGGATTAATTTAAAAGGTTAAATGATAACTATTTTAATAAGATTTTCCATTCTGCTTTTCCCTTAATAAGAGAATGTAACGATTTACAAATAACTTAATAATAATTTATTAACCTGAAAATTTGTGTCTATAACTGGTTATCTTCGCAGGTAATCACTCTATGAACAACAATTTTCTCTTAGTGCTTGGCTGTATTATTTATTTTTGTTTTGCAAATGTAGGTTTTTGACCTTTTTACCTTTCAAACCGATTGTAATTCCATTCAATTAATTCATTTTTACGTAATAACATGATTTAGTATTTGAAATATCTTGGAATAAAACTCAAAAAACTGTACGTAGTTATCTATTTTTTTTGGATTTAAGTTACTGTTAGATTAATGAATAAATAAAAATATTTATCACAGCTAGAATGATCCGATTTAGGTGAAATATGACCGTTTTATCCGATAAATTTGCTGCCATTTAAAGGTAATTCCATTACGCCTTTTTCTCATTGAAACTTTTGTCTCTATTGCTGAAAAACTGGGACAGCCAATTTTCATCAGCTTCTCTTAAGCAGCAGGTGATCGACTGGTGCCAGATGCGGACTATGAGGTGGATTCATAATCCATAATCAAAGGACGAAGACTCTACCAGCGATCTCGGTTTCAAAAGACAACCCGCGTGATGTTTCTACTTTGGGTCCCATATCAAATGATTAGGAGAGAACTCCGTACCGGGTCCTAGTGATCCCGTCGCTACCGGCCAAACTCACCGATAGGAGCTGTCCAGCTAAGCTGCTATCAAATTGGAGGATTGGCCATCCTGCAACAGAAAAGTACAGACTGGAATTTTTTACATAGCTGCAAATGTGGAGACCTCAGGTAGATAGATCGCTGTAGGGAAACAGTGCATAGTATGTGATTCCCTGCCAATACCACCGGGTACACAGTAAATCTTTCTGTTCATCAATTCTGGCTTAGCCACCGATTATGCCGACTCACTGCGAGTCGGTCATGGTCATGGCTTGAATTTGTCGTAAGTGACTCATTTTTCGATGGCCTGATTTTGTTGCGATTCATCAGCAATTCGCAGATGGAAATTCCGTCCATGAGGTTTTTATTCTTCAACTCGTATGACGCCATTATATCGAACATCTTTTTGAATTCAGCTCTATTCAGCTGATTTCAAACGGATTTTGTGCAACGTGTAGCTCCTGGATAATAGAAATAATGCTTGCATGACGGTTAGACTTGATTATTTCCATTATTCTAATGACATTTTCGGCAATTGGCCTTTTAAAGCTTGGTGCATTTTTGACAGCAAAAGTGATTGGCGGTTACAGTACTTGAACCACAAACCTTATTCAAGTTTTCAGTCGCCCGACTTGCGTTTTCACGTTTATCGAAGAAAAGTTCCGGAATAAAGTGCATTTTCCTTTTGCCAATGTCCATTTTTGACGCGCGTTCAAACAATGCTGCGTCAAGTAACCACAAAATTGTCAAGTACTAAGTCTAATCTTTATATCTTATATAAATGGACTGTTGTTCGTGTTTCCTTTCTCGATTCGTAAATATTGGCCAGTAATGGTCAGGTGACAACATTAATGTGATAATTGACATTTAGTAAAATAGTTTAGCATTAATTATTGTTTTTCAGTAATCCCATATTACGCTTTAAAAGCAAATATTAAGATATTTCTCACAGTGCACATTACTCGCAAAAACTTCCCTCCAAATAACCATTCCTAACGAAACGCATTAAAATGTAAAAAATATCTTTCGGTAATTTCCCCATGTTTTGAAAGATTACCAACAAGGTTCAATCTACTGCTAGCTATAGCGAATCTTCGCAAGGTGCTAGAATTTCAATTAACCTTTGCTTATACTTCTACTTCCATAATGAGATAATAAACTTTTCACTATAAATTAAATATGAAATTAAATACTTTTGGTATTTCAGTTGTAGTTTGTGGGATTTCACAAAATTCGTACTTTTTCTCTTGCTAACATCAGGACGTCAGTATCCGCATTAAACTTGACATTGTTAATGAAATTTGTAATTTAAAAATTAATAACCAATGACAATTACCATATAATGCGTCAGCTTTGTTTGAATGGATGACAACAAATGGGTGTTTTACTACTTGGCTATTTGCTCTGAGAATTTTCACGCCAATATATATTTAAGTAGTCAAACAACGCAATTTACTCTTGTACTACCTACAACACCGGAACATGTTGAGTGATCTTAAAATTTGTTTGAATATATGAATATTTTATTAATATGTGATAGAATTTTGTCTGATGTAGATCAAGTGGTATCTGTGAAATGTATCGATAGTTTAGGAGTCAAATTAGTAATTATTAGTCGGTAGAATGTGACATTCTAATCGAATAGAGACAGTATTCTCTTACCCTTTTGGACTTGGTAAATATTAGACCCACTCATAGCTGCCAGATTATACGATTTCTATACTTTTGCCCTCTAAATTTATGAATTTTGATTTGGAACAACATTAACAGGAAATACTGATAATGGGCAACTCAAAAACAGTTGATCCATTGAAGCAAAAAGTCACCTACATTTTTAGAACAAAGTCTTGAAAATGTTCGTAATCATCAATAAATTTAATATAGGCTTCTCATAGAACAGAGGTAATTTTTATGATGTTTCTTCCCCACACCCGCAGAAAGTTATTGTAAAAATGAAAAAAACACCTCTTTTGGTACTCATTTTTATTAATATACTCGTATGTAACGAATCAAAAATAGTTGCCAATTTCGCATTTCAAAAAATGAAAACTGATTTGGAAACTATCGTGAAATGACTTATAAACATTTCTTTAATAAGGGATTCATTAGAAAAAATTGTATATATATGTATAATGATAATGGATATCAGAAACGTATCCTGCCGTATCTTGAGATTGTGAGACCGAAATCTTCCTCTGGTCACCAGATATAATAATGATCACACCTCGTACTTCAATTTTGATTTAGAATCATCATTGAATGGAAGCGCTTTTTACGATGTTTCTTCATTATCAATTCTTTTGGTATTCTCTTTCATTAATCTGCAGATATTTTAGTTTCAGATTTGGGTTTTCAAAGAGTTTCAAAGAGAATGTGTTGGTTATTAAGGTGCCCTACTAAAATCCATATCGAAGTAGTTCACACCTTTTGATCTAGCAAACTTAGGAAAGAACATATTCTTATTGAGGCAGTGTTAAAAATTCTGCAGTAGTGATTGAGAGGACCAATTCTCGCCACTCATGTATTCGATCCAATTTTTATAACTTAGCTGCATTTTGGTGTAATTGACCGTCCTAAGAACTATTATACTTAATTTCCTTACATTTGGCAATGGAATAAAATGAAACGAAACGATGAAAACATTATTATTTTTTAATGCTCACCAGCTTTTTTTGATGTGAAAGGTTTTTTATTAACGAAAGTTTCTATTTTGTTATATGTAGAATAAATACAAACAATACGTGAATTTTCAATAGAGGCAAAGTTTCCACTCTGACTTACATTCCGTCAAAAAACACACACATTATGACAAAATTTTTAATATTCATTAAAAATTCCGAAATAATGCACTCCAAGCAATCCAATTATCAAACCATTTTGCAAATGCATTTTCCGGAAAAGATTTCAATTCTCTTTTATGCCATCTATCGACTGAAAAGTTGCAATTTCAATCTAGGGAAGAGAAAGAAATTCAAATACAGCCATATCATGTTGACACTGTTGTTGTTCAATGATATTTGTCGAGCATTTGGTCATTGTCGTAGTGCAAAATCAATAAGTCGTCTATCCACAAATCTGGTTTTTTTGACGAATCTGCCGCCTTAAATGACGCATAATGCCCAAAAGATATTCTCTATTTGTCGTCTGACCTTTTGCCTAGAATTCTGATTGCACAAATCCTGATAATCAAAAAAATAGGCAATATTATTGAGTGGTTTTTTCTGTTTTGGGTCAGTTTGAAGACGACATTTCTAAGCTTGTTGACTGTTTTTCTTATCAAATTCGTGAATTCATGTTTCATCACCAGTTTCATGAAAGTAGTTTGACTCGTTCTATCATGTGTTTATGCGACTAAATATTTGAAGAAAATTCAGGAATTTAGGATCTAGTTGAGGGGCTAGGCGTTACATCGTTCGAAATGGAACTAATTGATTCTTAAGAAACAAAAAGACGCTATCGCTCCCAAAATTACATAGCGACTGCCAACCTAAATTTTCTTCACTTTGCAGATATTAACTTTAGCTATAGTGAGACACACATCGATTAGATAAATTCAGCGATCTGGCACACGAAATTCCAACTTAACAACTTAAGACCAAAAAGGATTTTGGCAGTTCCTTTATGTGGATTTTTTAAGTGACCAATTCCTGTAATTTTTTGACAGAAAGTACGTATAAGAACCAATATGTTCTTTTGCCATTCCCTTTCAGGTTATTATTTTAAAGTAAAATTTTATATACAATTTCAGATATAGGGAGGTAGAGTTCGGGAGAAGACTGTCGTATTCACAAGTTCCAACTGGGTTTACATAGCAGGCTTACATTTAAAGTAGGAATATGTAATATTGAAATCTTTTGTGTGTGAAGTATCCCATGAGATATGTTGAATAGAGCTAATTTAAAAAAAGGAAAAAAAAAACAAAATATGAAACGGTGTAGTTTTTAAGAAAATTCATAGTATTTTAAGAGAGTTATCGTGTCAATCAGGGAGATGCCCGGATGCAGCTAAGTCGACCTAAAAATATTGTTCGCAAAGACCTTATTGTTTCAAAATTTTCTTCTGCCGGTCACATTTTAGGGCGTATCAAATGATACGAATAAAAAAATGAAATGGTCTAGTTTCTAAGAAAATTCATAGCATTTTAAGAGAGCTATTGTGTTAATCTGGGGGATACTCGGAAACAGCTCAGTCGGCCTAAAAATACTGCTCTAAAGAGACCTGACTGTTTAAAAATTTTCTTCTGACTGTCACATTTTAGGACGTATCAGCTGATAAAAAAAAAAGAAATGGTCTAGTTTCTAAGAAAATTCACAGCATTTTAAAAGAGTTATGGTGTTAATCAGGGAGATACCCGGAGATAGTTCTGTCAACCTAAAAATATTGCCTGATTGTTTCAAAATTTTCTTCTGTATGCCACATTTCAAGACGTATCAAATGATATTAATAATGAATACGAAATGGATGATCCCTATAAATTTGAGTATACAATAAATATACAGTCGTTCCAATACAAAAATGAAAAGAAGTTGAAATGGTGAGCGTTGTCGCTGTCAGAGTAACCAAACGGTTTCTGATCTAACATAAGAAATACCTTTTGTATATGATAGCCACTGCGTTTTTTGAATTTGCACAAAAAAAAAACATTTTTTCCGACCAATGTACATTGCCATTATTCACTCATTCATCCCATATGTGTCATGTTTAGTTGTTACAGCAATTAGCAATTATTGTCTATTTCTGATAATTGTAATACTTGTTTAATAAAAAAAGTCATTACAACGAACATTTTAATAGCCAACGGAAAGTGTGTATGTGTGCCTGGTACATTTGTACGAGTGAAATGCCAATATTTTCTAAAACAATTATACACTTGATGTAAAAATCATATTGCCAATTATTGCAATGGAATTGTTATCTTGATAATGCATTTTCACCCTGACACCCCGAAGTGGATGAGTAAAGTTGGCATGATGCGGCAGCAACGTGTTGTTTACTCCCTTTTATTTTTGCGTTCTAGTTGATATTGTGATGATGAGGTATAGGAAACAGTGCTTAACATTGTTTTTGCCAGTAATGTGATTTTTAAGGTGTTTTTTAAAGTAGACCCCAGTTTGCGAGATAACACTCTTCCAGATCGCTGATGGTATTGACATCATTTGTCGAAAGCTGTTCGATGTTATTTACTGCAGCCTTCTCAAGCAATTAAAAGGAGTCGGCACAAGAAAGTTCAGCTATAAACGAGGATATATTGCAGTTAAGGATTCGAACAAGGATTCTACATGTTTAAAATGCTGCTGTAAACACTGACTACTATAATTGAGGAATGGTGGTTGGTTACATCAATAAAATAAATAACGTTTGACCTGCTGTAGCATGATGGTTAGAACAAGTGATTATCACGCACATGATAGTATATTTGCGCCTCGATACAAGTACCCATCCTTATTTCGGCGGCGATCATCTTAATGTTTCTGACGAATACTTAGAGCACTTGAGTAATTGTCAGGACTAGTAAATATTGCTCAAACAAGACATTCGGATTCGTCTGCCGAACGTGTAAAAGCTCACTGAATGCAAAGGACTCCTCAGCTAAGCTAAATTATTAGGTGCGTAACTAAGTTCCCGCTGCTCTAATCGTTCTTTATGAAATTAATATAACAACATTTATAAACGGCGTTTGAAATGACCACAGAAATTTTATTTTGGTGCGTAACTAAGTTTTCGCGGTTTTTTTTTTTATAAAAATTCAACTTTATTATGAAAACATGTTTACAAATGATTCATTGAAAGTGTTGCCAATCGCTAGCTGCTACTTTTCCCATCTTTTTGGCAAAGATCGAACAACGTCAAGGTAAAACTGTTCATATGTTAAAGGTATCCACTAATTTAGCCATTCCTTGATGTCGTTATATAAGTGAAACGGCTGGTCAGCCAGATCGTGTGTCATCAAACGGAACAAGTGATAATCGGACGCCACAATATCTGATGAATATGGCGGATGAGGTAAGACTTCCCATTTCAGCGTTTCCAGGTAGGTTTTAACGGTCTTAGCCATGTGAGACCGAGCGTTATCATGCAGTTTTCTCGCCTCTCCGCGTATTGTGGGCTTTTCTCGCGCAGAACTCGGCTCAATCGCATTTATTGAAGTCGATATCGATCCCTAGTAATGGGTTCGTTTGTTTCAAAAGTTCGTAATAAATAGCACCGACCTTGTCCCGCCAGATACAGAGCGTAACCTTCGCAGCGTGAATATTCGGCAGAGACGACGACCTAAAAGCATGGCCGGGTAGGCCCTTGACTTTCTTTTCTTTGGATTGCTGTAATAAATCCCTTTTTTATCACCGTTACAAGCCCTTCCTTTTTTGTCGCTGAAGCAGTTGTTCACAGGTGAAAAAGCGACGCTCAACGTCCCTTGGCTTCCTTGGGGACCCAAGTTCCTAGCTTTTGAATCATTACCAATGCATGAAATCGCTTGGAAATACTGAAGTAAACTCTGCCTGTATTTGAAAAGGGTCCCTATCAAGCAATTGTCTTCAATGCAGTGTTTTCGAAGGTATTTCGTCTTCCTTCACGCGAACGATCGTCAACATTAAAATCACTGTCTTTAAAGCGACGAAACCAATCTCAGCACGTTGTTTCACTCCTACATATTCACACAACCAAAAGAATATGACGTTAAAAGAAAATCATTATTGTGTCGAGGCGGTATGTTTGCCACATATCTAAGCTTGGCTCATGACGTTTAGTTTATGACAGAATCGGCCAGCACTTACAGCTGGCGCCATCTATTGGCAAACAGCGGGGACTTAGTTGCGCACCTAATGGGAGAATTTAATTGTGCTGAAATAGCTGCTAATGTAGTGTAAGCAAGCGATTTAATAACATAGCCCTGTCTCATTGAACGAAAATCCAACTGTACCAGACAATACTCCTATCTGCCATATTGTACTGCGAAGGGGCCTTCGAGAGAAAATTTTCCGTAAAATAAATGAATCCATCGTAAACAATAGAGGCTATGGGAGACGTAAGCATAATCAGTTTTACATTCTGTCAAAATGGTACTGAGAATTGAGCAATAAAACTCAAAATATTTATTATTCATTCAAATTTATTGTATCACTATCAATATAGGCCCCGTCCGAAATAATACACTTATGCCGGCGAATAACCCATTCATCAAAACATTTTTTAAACGCATTTTCTGGAGAATACTTTAGCTCTCGGCGTGAATTGTCTTTTATGTCCTTTATCTACTGAAAACGCGTATCTCGAAGCGGTAATTTGAGTCTCGGATAGAGAAAAAAAAAAAACAGGCGGACCTATATCAGCGGAGTGATGACATTTGTTGAGTTGCTGGTCAAAAATTAAAAAATCCGTGATTTTTTTTTTCACAAAATCTGACGAATTTGCTTTCGAAAATACCACAGAATGCCCAGATAATAATTTTTATTACCAGTCTGATTTTCGGAGGAGAATTCCAACTGCATAACACCACGATAATAAAAAAAAACAGTACACATTAACTCGTCCTTTGGTTAACTCGAACTTTAAACCCCTTGCCTGATCGCCAGTTATAATGAGCTTTACAAATGTGGTGTCGAAATTCACTCATTTTAGTGTATAAGAATTTTGACAATCCCCTTAAGCAGGTTTTGTGACGTGACCAAACGGATTAACATATAACGAATACACTGGCTGAGCGATGTTATGACTGACTAAAAGGCTGCATTCTGTGGCTAGCATTATGAGATGAGTTATTATCATAATTTGGTCTGATGAATTGGAGGCGAAGCGCTGAAGACCGAAAGAAGAAAATATTTTCTACGTGCGGGACATAACAGCAAACAATTTCGAATGTAGTCAGTATAGAAGTAATATTAATCGGGTAAAAAAACTCCTGTTGATCCATGTCTTCGAAAAAACCTGCACATGAGTTCAGATAAAAAGCTGTTGTTCGCTTACCGGTTTTGGTTTTTGAGTAGTGTGATTGTGTTCTTCCTTTGGGATGTCAATCAAAAAACATACAAACTTGTTGCGAATCGCAGGAAGAAATCACTTATATTGTCAAGAAAATCATTTTATATTCCATATTTTAACTTAGCAAAATACACATTAAACTAATAGTTTTCACTTCATTTCACACAATATTACAATTACAATTTATTACTTTGCACTTACTTCCACCCCACAATAGCTCAGCGTTCGATGTGATTAACGTTGAGTTAATGACTGAACAGTTTTGTATTCTGAGGCATAAATTAAGATTCTTATAAATAAATCGATTCCTTACAAGTAACAGACTTTGATCGTTGTAATTTCCGAGTTACCGCTAGATGATTACTAATTAATCATTTGTTGGAATTAATTTGCATGAACAAGACTGTTGACATGATTGCAAACGAAAGTAATGAGAGCTGTAAATGATCATTCATTGCTATTGAAGAGTTATGCTCATGCTGATACGAGTAATCACTTGATACAGAGTAGGAAAAGGCAGACCATACATAGACAAAGGCGAACATATAGACGTCACTAACTGGATAAAAATGCGCGCTCACATTTTAAGTGACTCTTTCCAACAAATAACAATGTTGTTGGAAAGTGTGACCTCATTAAGAGGATTTCCAGTTTCCAAATATGTTAAAAAATTAAGTCAATATTACGTATTAATCCGCAGTTCCGAGTACTCTAGCAACAACCCATACCTTCCGCTATCCCATTATCTCACACCGACTGGCAGAGAGCGACTGAAACACATTTTACACCTTTTTTACACCGCAAAACATGCCAATTGTCAGATATTACACCCTACGATACATGAACATATTAGCTAACAAATTATATTGTTGATGAGTTGCTTAATTGTTCTTTTCGTAAAACAAAGGTTCTTTTTGTAATGATATGTAAGGGATTGTAAAAAAATCTAGTATTTTTTGAATAGATGACTTTATTAATCTGTTTCTCTTGTTATGTAAGCGTGATCAAGTTACGCTAGATGGCGTTGGAAAGATACGATAAGATAATCTTCGTTCTCGAAAAATGGTTACTTGTCTTAGTATTGTTTGAGCATGCGTCAAATATATACATATGAAAAAAAAATATGCCATTTGTGAATTTTGTTTAATGTTCTGATACTGTACGTCAAGGAGGGCCATTTTTCGATAATGTCTGTAGAATAATGGAAATCGTCAACCAGTAAGCTCGATTTTGATGGCTTAGTAACTAAACATTGCATCGTTTTAAATACAAAAAGAGTTCAGTGAATGAGTGTCAAACGAATTAATGGAAAAAAAAATTCTGAAGAACCGAATTTCTATTTGCATCAAAATCAATCCATTTCTGAAACAGATGGCGACTGACAAAAACTGGGTCACTCATGACAACGTCAAGTGAAGACGACTGTAACCGAACCGTTATGTGGCAACATAAATGGCGCTCGACTCAGGATTGACGTTCAGAAAGCATTTTCTGTGCGTTTTGGGGAATTGTCAAGGAATCATCTACTATGTCCCTACAGACAAGTCCTTAATCCGGACCTCCACCTAAAGGAAATAATCGCCGATAGCTGGTTTGGGAGATTCTAATGCAACAAGTTATCGAAAAAAACGGTGCATATTTGTCCTAAATCGAATTGTTCTACCTATGCTAAGTAAATCCTTCAATGTTATGCAAAAATTATGGACACCAATTGCACTACAATAAGAAATTCAAATAACCTTTTTGTTAATTAATGTTTTTCATTTATCTTTTTTATTGTATAGAAGATTCAATTTTATTTTAAATAACTAATCAGAGAATTATTCATTGCGGAACCGGCCCAATTATTGTTTTAATGGACGGTTTCAATTCAGTCAAATTCTTTATTTTCGTTTTGTACACCTCTTGGTTGACATAACCCAATAAAGTCTGGTGCAGTCAGGTCATGTGACCTGCTCTGATATTAATTTATTAGGAAATCTTCGTTGGAGCTCCGCCATAACCGGTCTAGCAATATAAGCAGTCGCTCCATCTTGCTGGAACCAAATGCTGTTAAAATGGATACGTCTTCGGCGCAGTTCTGGCTTAGAAAACTCCTTCAACATCTCTAAATAATGGTCGCCATTGACAGTTGACTGTAGCACGATTTATGCGCCACACTGTATTTACTTTTCTGTTTTTTTTTTTTTGGCGTGATTCTTTAAATGTCAAAAATGTGTGAAACAAATGAATCACTGGCAAAGATTTCTATACTGCCGCAGTACTGAAGAATCTGTAATTGCTATGCCTGATGAAACTTCAGTATATCACCTTTCTGGGCGTCATTATTGACCTGCTCACACACATTACCTCTTATTTCGTTCTAATGACATATCGGACATTAAGTAAAAGTGTAAAATAATTTTAATATTAGAAGAGTATGTATGAATAAGCGGCACATTCAAAAAATTGGTCATTCGATTTAAATAATTCTAAACATAGAAGTTTTTCTTTGTGTAAGAAACCGAGAAACCGTCTTTTGAAATCCCTACTCTTTCCTGCAACTGGGTATTCTGAATACTAAGCGTCACTTGTGTGACCACGACGAAAATGAATTGGATCTTTACCATCGAAACCCTTGTAATTACCAAGACTCCCTTTTGTATTTACCAAGTTTTTTTAGTTACCTTGCTGGGATGCAATAAGTTAAGTTTGATGTGCAAGTTAGTTGTCTACAGGGTTGCCCATATTCGACGGACCCATCTGGCAACGCCATAACTTTTGACAGAGATGTCAGATCGCTTAATGACATACCGCGTTTGAAGCGTCAGTCCAAGCAGATTTTTACCATGGAACAATACACGCCACGCGAGCGCTCTGAAATAGTTGAAATTTACATTCAACAGAAGAAGTCAATTGTGAAAACTCAACGTGTTTTTAAAATATTAAAAAATGTGAGAAGTGCGCCTTCTAAGAACACCATTAAGCGTTTATACGAAAAATTTTCGACTGGTGAGGCTCTTTCTAATCCGAAGAGGCCAAATAAAAGTCGACCAAGGCGATCGGCCGAGAATATCGCTGCCGTACGAGCCAGTGTTGAGAGGTCCCCAAGAACATCCCAAAAACGCCGTTCTCAGCAGTTGGGCATGGCTCGGTCCACTTTACAACGGATTATTCGCGTTGATTTGCATTTGTTCCCGTACAAAATTCAATTGGCGCAAAGATTGTTGCCTGCGGACAAGCCTCGTCGATTGGAATGGGCCCAACGAGTCATCGAAATGGCCGATGATGACGAGCAATTTTGGAACAAAATTATCATGTCCGATGAAGCCCATTTCACATTGAATGGGACCGTAAATAAGCAAAATTGCCGTATTTACGCCACTGAAAATCCTCAGGAGATTCAAGAATTGCCTCTTCATGACGAAAAAGTCACAGTTTGGTGCGGCGTTAATGCGAAAACGGTCATTGGGCCGTTTTTCTTCCAAAATGAAAATGGCCATGCTGTTACCATCAACCAGGAGCGTTATTGCGACATGATGACCAATTTTGTGATGCCAATTATTCGTCGAAAGCGTATGAGGCAGTTCTGGTTTCAACAAGACGGCGCTCCACCGCACACAAGTCGCATAACAATCGATTTTCTGAAGAATTTGTTTCCGGGCCGTTTGATGTCGAAAAGTGGTGATTTGGACTGGCCACCGCGTTCGCCCGATTTGACGCCCGCTGACTTCTTCTTGTGGGGACATTTGAAGTCAAAGGTTTACGTTAACAAGCCAAGGACCGTAGAAGAGCTCAAGGACAACATTCGTGAAGAAATAGCCGCTATTCCGGCCGAAATGTTGGCGAAAACGATGGAAAATGCTGCAAAAAGGGCACAATACGCCATCAACGCCAGAGGCGGCCATTTGAAAGATATCATATTCAAAAATTGATGTAAACAAATCTACTTGGAACAAATTAAATGAATAAGATTGCCAACCGCCAAATTTTTATTTTTTTCTTCGATTTTTTTTTTTAAAAAACATGGGTCCGTCGAATATGGGCAACCCTGTACTTACTATGGCTATCATTTGTCTATTAGCGGACAGTAGTAGTCGGAGAAAGCCTTTTGATCCGCTGTTTATTTCCTTACTTTTGTTTTTATATCCAAGGGACGCATAATAATACCATTACTCTTTATTATACCCTACTTTACTGTAGGGTATTCTTAAGTGTTTCAGTATCGATTTGTAATCGTCAGGTCATCATAATTCTCACCTTAAGATTTTTACATACATATATGAATATAAGTGATTTTTTCATTATCATTTTCGCTTTAAACTGCTACAAATTAAACAGGTAAAGCGACTGATGTCTAATAAGAAACTTTAGAAACATAAGAAACTTTAGAAATTCAGATGGTTTATCGAGAAATACGATGTTTTTCATAAATCGCACAATCACATCGAGAATTTTCTTATCAAAACCATATTAACATTTTAACCATTTGTTGATCATTAGTTAGTCGCCATGGTTATAAAATTATACTACATTGCAGGTTGTTAGCAAACAAAAAAATTCAATTAAAAGATAAGCGAAAATATTTAAATTGCATACGGAAGAGAGGCTGATTTCTTGCAATCACGTAAAGTAAACGCAGAGTGGAATGAGTTTAAATTAACTTAAAATTCAATATAAACAATAACGTTTTGGAGGAATGACTTTGCCAAAAATCTTACCTGTAAAATAAGGATCTTTCCTACTGCTTATAACAGCACCGTTCTTTATTCCTTGCGGCTGTCTTTACATTTTGTATAAATAGACTGTCGCGCAACAGTATAATTACGTAACGTACTCCAAAATTATTATTTAACTGCATAATGATACGCGGATTATGAATACTTTTTGAGTAAAGATTACAAATTCTAATTGCTTTGTAAGTAATAGGTGCAGTCTCAAGAATAGGTGCAAAGTTGGTGAAGTGCAATAAGTTCGGCCAGCCTAAAGTTGATATAATCATCATTGTCTTAGAAGAAGTTCAGGCTCATTGTCAGGTAAATAGGCATGTCAAAAACGATTTTTCCTTAAAAATATTGATTTCTTCCAACTTTTAGTGGAAAACATTATTTTTATGTATCAAATCCAATACTACGACCACAAGTTTGCCGGTAACCTACAAATTTTTCATGAAATGATTGCCTCTCGTATCCAGCAACTACCAACGTATATGTCTTTTAATTATCGAATACATGGTAAAGCTAGTAAACAAACTCTGTAAGGGGCCATCTTTCAAAACTTAAGTTTAGGTTTAGCTTGTAGGTGGGAATTCATTCCCAAAAGAAAACACATTTCTTTGCACCCCATGAATGGAATATGGGACAGCTTCTCACACTCATTGAGCCCGCACGTATTTTATTTTTAGGCTCACTGAATGGATTCCACTGCTTACTTTAAGAAGATTTTACTTGTCACTTGCTCTACTAATCGCAGTTTTCTTTATTGTTATCCATTTTGTGGTTTCAAAACCGCCTGTCTGGCAAGGCTGTCAGCTGTAAAATACCTGTCATCTTAAGCGTTATTTATTTAGTGAAAGGTTTGTCATTTACGAATATGGATCATCTAACAACCGAAAAACGCGTAAAAATTGTTAAAGCTTACTGCAAAAGTGCTCATTCAAACGTGAATACTTTTCGGGCATTACGGGGTGATAATGGTTGTCATAATCGATTCGTAAGATTATAAAGAAATTTGAAGAGACTGGACGCGTTACAGATGTGGCCAGGCCTGTGCATCATAGCAATGTACGCACAGCCGAAAATATCCCCTCTGATAGTGGCGGATAATCCGAATTTGTTGATTCAATTGGGCCTATATTATAGCTCATTATAGTGTATTTCGCATTTAGATTTGAACCTCTATCCATATAGAGTCCAATTCAAGCAACAATTAAAGCCGGTTGACCTTTCACAGCGTCGTAGATATGTTGATTGGGTGCTACAGCAACTGGCTTTCAATGCAGATTTTTCGAACAAAATTTTCTCAGCGATGATGCTCATTTCTCACTCGGTGTTTACGTCAACAAGCAAAATTGACGCATTTAGGGCTCGGAAAATACAGAAGAGATTGTGGAAAAGGCAGGGCATCCGGAAAAAGTGTATGTTTAGTGCGCAATATGGTCTTGAAATGCCATTGAGCCGTATTTTTTGGAAAATAATGCTAGAGAAATCGTTACCGTCAATTCAGAGCTGTGATCGTATGATAGGCGACTGTTTTTTTTAGCATGCAATTGAAGATTACAAACTGGACCATGTGTGGTTTGAATAAGATGTTGACACGACCCACACAACACGACCGATTTTAGCTCTATTGTTTGAGAAGATTCCATAAAGCGTAACTTCACATTTTGGCGAAGTCAGTTGCCCACCAAGATCAAGCGATTTCACGCCGTAGTCCCCAAAAGTTAGAGCATTTGCAAATCAACATTCGTCAAGTCATCGCCGAGATGCCGTCCGAAATGCACGAAAAAGTGGTCGATATTTGCCTTAAAAGGATCCTCTGTTGCAGCCAATCCAGAGGCAGTCGTTTAAATGACATCGTATTTCGTACATAATGGCAAATTCCAGGCATTATACTGAATGTTTTATTATGTTTGTTTTGTTTAATTTTACTTTTGAAACCGAAAAATTTATAACCCGGTATTTGATAGAGGCAGGAAGAAATAATTCTAACTTTCGTAAGGGAGGGTGGTTATTGAAAAATTTCAAAAAAGTGATTACCGATATTGTGTATAAGAAAGAAGAAGCCTGTTTTGTTTCATGTCTACTTATCTGATATCGAATGAATGTGATATGTAATCCACGACGTTGTGAATCGCCGTCCATAGTAGTGGGTACTGCTTTGTCCCAGCTGAAGCTTGTGGCTCCTGCACTATGTTGTGTTCGTCCATCCGTTCTTTTGTGTGGCAGGTATCACGTCTGGTTTTCAATCAAATTTCATATTTTTCTTGTCGATTTGGAGTTTGAGTCGTTGAAGTTTCAAATTACATTTGTCTGCATTTAGTTCATCTATTGCGTCCATTCGTTCTATGGGTAATGAATAACCGGGTTTCCAGATAGTGAATATGAAAGGAGCGCAGGTCTTATTCAAAAACGGGGGTTTAGAAAAGTGTTCAGGTGGACCCTCTGATTTTGATTCTGCTGATAATTAGCTGAACGAGTCATATCTTATTGTAAGTTTTCTAGGCAAAACCTCACACGAATTTGTTGCAAATGTTTGTGAAGTAAAGGTTATAAAACATACCATATTTTCAATTTGGAGGTTGCTCAACTTTTAATATCAACCGTTTTTATAATACAATTCAATGTAATATGTAATCGCGTCGAAGTTTTTTCTAATTTCTCTCAGTACATTCGCTATATTCACATTTATTTTCGCAGTGTACGTAGAAAGTACATATTTATCATTAAAGCTACATTAAGCTGAGTCACTGTTGTCTATCCCAGTATAATGCAGAATCTGAAATGTTGATTTAAACTTAGCCGGAACTAATTCTTAAACATACGATTTGTGGTTCTTATCAGTCAGTCTTTGTATTAGAGACTGTGATGACTTATCATAGAAATTTGTAAAACTTGTGTATGTAAAAACATTTCTTTGTATATACAAGACAGTGAAATAAACAGTCTGGAAGCTTTTTTGCTTACTATTCCTATTAATAATTGAACAAACAATGTTTCAAATGAATACAAAGTTTACATTTTATAAATTATCACGACTTTTGTGAACTCATAGAACTCGAAAATTACTTTGTATTTATTACTTAATGTACAAATGCATTTGTCATCGACTGTGTTGAAATTAAAATTCCAAAATCAATAGGAACTTGATAAAATCTAAAGCAAATGGGCGCTTTAATTATTACAATATTTAACAAAGTTGAACGTTTTAACAAAACTAATTTATTTTTCTTTTGTTCACAAAACAGATCGTAAATACACAGACGCACATTGTTTGTTATTTTATTCCCAAAGCTAAAGTACATTTTGATATGTAGAATGTTTGTGGTTCAATAAGTCGTAGTTGATTTCTTTGTTATGTAAAATAGGTGAATTCCTCAAAAAGGTTTTGAATAAAGGTTCTGATGGTTCAAATATGTGTCACCGCCAACACATAGCAATTCAATTGTCGAAATCGCAGCGGCAAATAATGAGAAGACTGACTGAACAATTTTCATGGAATTAAACGAGTATGATATAGTATGGAATTAATTGCCTTTATTCTAAAAAGAGCGATCTGTCCGAAAGATTTTTGATCTAGGTTTTACATCGCGAGGTATTCAAAAATTGACTGATTTCTGTATTTTTGAAAGCCTACATTTCATTTCAGTTTATTTTTATTTTCACTTTCATTTTGAGTTTTATTTTTATTTTTTTTTATTTTTATTTATATTTTTTTTACTTTTATTTTTATTTTTATTTTTATTTTTTATTTTTGTTTTTATTTTTATTTTTATCTTTATTCATATTTTTATTTTTATTTTTGTTTGTGTTTGTATTTTTATTTTTATTTTTATTATTATTATTATTATTATTATTATTCCCACGCCTCTTTCCCCCCCAGATACCGCGCGAGCTGGGGTCCATTTATAGCTGAACATGACGGTGGTCTCGGCCACAAGTCACTTCAGCACTTTTTTTTTTTTTTTTCTTGTCAATTGTCATTATTTTTCTCCACACTATTCACATATCACCATTGGAATGGAAGAATCACGCTTCGCCTTATCCCAGGAACTTTCTCATTATCCTACACGTTTCCAGGACTACCGTTTTGCACATATCGTGCACGTGCCGTGAAAGTTCCAACTCTTCCAGATGTTGAGCCACAGATTGCACCACTATTCCAGTGCTAGAGATCACTACCGGTATAATCTCAACACTTCTGAGATGTTCCCGTTGTCTCATCTCAAACGCCAGATCCGTATATTTAGATATCTTCTCTGCAATTGTCCGATTAACGTTCTCCGAAAGTGGCACGGCAACATCCACAATATACCCCGTTCTGCTGCGTTTATTTACCCAAACTATATCTGGTCTATTCGCGATGACAGTTCTATCCGTTGATATGGTGCGGTCCCAGTACAGTTTAAAATCCGTGTTAATTAAGACCTCTTCAGGTCGGTACATGTAATGGGGAAGTCTATCCTCCAGGAAACCACTTCTAATTGCAAGAGTTTGGTGAATTATTCTTGCCACATTATTGTGCCTTCTGAGGTAGTCCGTACTTGCCAGTATTGAGCATCCATTTATGATATGGTCTGTGGTTTCAGGAGCCTGACCACACCTACGGCACATATTATTAATATTCTCGTGTAGAATAACTCTTCGAAAATGTCTAGAGTGGATTACGCCATCCTGTATGGCCATTAGAAATGCTTCCGTTTCCGGGAACAATTGGCCATACTGAAAACATATTGTAGACAAATTTTTATCCACATTATCCATATCCAGTTGGTGTGGAAATCTACCATGTATGGCCTTGCGTTTCCATTTATCTACAATATCGACATCACTACTTACAAATTCTAGAGGATCGAACAACGGCGTTGAGAGTTTTAGTGGTGTATAATTTTCATCCAAATTCACCAGAATGGAATATTGCTCAC
>JAHXMU010000581.1:249563-275801 GCA_019455685.1 Philornis downsi
TTATTATTATTATTATTATTATTATTATTATTATTATTATTATTATTTTTATTTTTATTTTTATTTTTATTTTTATTTTCATTTTTATTTTCAGTTTTATTTTTTATTTTTATTTTCATTTTCATTTTTATTTTTATTTTTATTTTTATTTTTATTTTTATTTTTATTCTTATTTTTACTTTTACTTTCAGTTTTATTATTATTTTTATATTTATTTTTATTTTTATTTTTATTTTTATTTTTATTTTTATTTTTATTTTTATTTTTATTTCTATTTTTATTTTTATTTTTATTTTTATTTTTATTTTTATTTTTATTTTTATTTTTATTGAAAGCTATGGCTATATTAAATATGGTTAAGAAACTAAAACTTAAAGACCAAATGAATATGAAGATTAAATTGGAAAAAGTTATTTTAGACTTCTCAAAATTAGAATTAAAAAGATATACGAGTAAACAAGGTTTCGAATTATACGAAAAATTATTTTTCTTTAAATTAAGCATAACGGCCTGGCTCAATAAATGCATGTTCAACGATTGGAATGCAGTCTTTTTATCTTCTGTGTTCGCAATGTAATTCTTCTACTCGTCGTTTATAAGTTTCTGTCGAGTGTGACAGGCTAAATCCTAATGGTGTGACTTCAGGCTTGATAAATCCACAACTGATCAAATATTTAAACAGCGACATAACATGGAGATTAATTAAGAAAAACAGTACCGTCTTTGTGGCGATACAACCGTTACATCGTTTTTTAAATGTCGGTCACCTCAATGTATCTGACGAGTATTCGAGTATTCAGTTAATCGAAAAGTATGGTAAAAGGTTCTCAAGCTATCATTCGCAAATGTCGTGGGGCAGTGTGTTTCGTTCAGTGCTTCTAAAAGAAGAATGCGTGTAAACTCACTGAATGTGATGAGCCCATATCCCATTTATCGGATGAAACGGAATTTGGAATTAGAAAACTTACCTCCGACAGTCTGGCAGGACAAAAGTTCTACGAAGCGATGGCCGAAATTGGGATGATATCGATGATACTGCGCCTTCATTTAGGATAAGTAAAAATTATATCGACGACACTAAGTTTTTATTTAGAATAAGTAACATTTTTAGTGATCTATTTTACACCACACGATAGCCTGTCATGAGATTTCTTCAGTTTACTTTTGGAGATGATTTTGAAGAGAGTTGTAGTGAACATGGATAGTATCATTTAATACAGACACGTTACTACAACCTTCTCAAGCATTGGGAAAGAGTCAGCAAAAATGGGTCTAGAACAAATTCAAGTTTTTTTTTCGATGAACAAAGAGGACGCTGCATGAACGTCTACAACTATAACTTTGGAGTGGTGAATGATTCGTGTGCGCCGAAAATACAGCCATCGATGTCCGCCCGAAAATTATCAGTATTGCTTGCAAACGGATGTTACTATAGATGTTGCTATACATAAGCGTCATACACTTTAGCGACAATTGCGAACTTTGCAGCTTGAGAAATATTAACTAGACTTGTCGATTATTCAACTACTCGAAGTGTTCGCCAGATACCTTGAAGTGTCCACTGTTCAAATAATGATAGGCGGCTGTATGGGGGATTGAACCCGAGGTCATGCAAACGATAGTCGCGTGTACTAACCATCGCGCCACGGTCGAGGCTTACGAGTACATTCAAAGAAGTCTTATTTAAATTTCTAGTCAGCTATAAATTCATATTCCAATTTCGAGCTTTTCTGCTTAGCGCCTGTATTAGGTAATGTCATATTTTGTTGGTTGACGGACGTTAACATTTGGTGGTTCGTTCTCATTGCTTTCCTCTGTTACCATTGCCAATATATAACTAAATGAGGGTGCAAAGCCCAGGCGACAGGGTGATTCGTCGCACCTTTTCGGCATTTCATTGCGTTATGTCTAAGAAGCTATAGACGATGCATCAAAAGTAATGAATTGTAAAATTAATGTATGTGTTCTTAATCGAAAAACATTCATGACAGAATTTGGCCTCTGAAATGATTAAAAATATGGTCATTTATGAAGTTAGGAACTCGATATTTTGAAAACTAAGCCAACTCAAAATGTTGGTTCGAACTATTCAGAATCTGATTTAAAATTCTTGATTTGTATGTCAAATACTCGTATGTACCACGCTCTGGAAGGCCAATTGCCGAAAATATCAATAAAATAATGGAAATTATCAAGTCAGGCTATCATGTAAGCATTGTTTGGATTGTCCAAGAGCTAAATATTGCAAAAAAATAAATCGTTCGGAACCATTTGTGTGAGGCAGGATACGAAAAGAAGCCCGATAAATGGATGTCACACGACTGAACGTTAAAAAATCTCATGGACAAAAGTACCGTCTGCAAATCGCTGTTGGAAAGCAACAGAATTTACCCATTTCTGAAGAGGACTGTGACTGGTGATAAAAAGTGGATAACTTACAAAAATGTCAAAAGAAAACGAAATAGCGTTGAGAGGATTAATGACCAGGGAGGTTTTGCTGTGTGTTTGGCGTGATTGGCAGGAAATCCTTCACTATGTTTATAGTTGGACCATCTGAAAGTAGCAATTGATGAGAACCGACCAACTTTCTTCAGTAGAATAAGAAATGTGTTCACTCAGGACAACTCTACGCCATACACGTCGGTAGTGATTTGCTAGAAGCACTGGGAGATTGTTTGGGAAGTTCTTATTTATCTATCTTATAGTCCAGACCTGACACCAGATGATTGTCACCTTTTCCTGTCTATTGCAAAAATGATTTTGCCGGTAAAAAATTCGCCTCAAGAAGCTTATGAACATCGACTGTCCTAGTTTTTTGCCAATAAGGATGAGGATTTCTATGATACAGGCATAATGCAATCATTTTCAAAGTGGCAGCAAGTCCTTGAACAAAACGGTGTATTGTTTATCTAAATCGAATTATACTAACTATACTAAATAAAGCCTTCAATGCCATGACAAAAATTGATTTCTTATTATTATACAGCATATTTGTGTTTGATCCATTAGGAGAAATTATAAAAATTACTAGTTACGTAAAAATTTTAGGTGAGTAGGAATGATCGAATTTTTTCCTTCATTACTAAACCGCTGAGGTGCAATGTATTATTATACCCCATTGCTTAATCAATCAATTATACCCCATCTTTTGCTTAATCACATTAACGCAGATAAGAAACAACCTTTACGATCTATTAATAAGATAACGTCATTTAGTAATGAAGATGTTTGCAAATATTTTTTTGCCTCCATAAATCATACACGGTGCATTCATTTGCGGGACTCGTTTTGCATCTGCCAGTGCCACTAAATATAACTATTTTCTATAAATAATCACGTTTTTCCTAATCCGGATGAGACAGCATACGAAACGTTTGCTCTCAAACCTGCTGCTACTACTGCTACTACTAATTCATACATTCTATTTATGTTAAATCTTCTATATGTGGTAGACAGACAGAGATAAGGAGCAAAAATTATAAAACAAAATGCTAGTAATTATGCACACAACATATATTAATTAACCTCAAACTTGAAACTCTCTATTTTTTGATTAATGCCAGATTGGTTTATTTCGATTTCGTGAATCTATTTTTTATCATTTCTTGGCTGCTCGGGTGAACTGGTGCTGAATAGGAACTTAAATGTATTATAGCAAATAGTAAATGTGTTTCAGATATATGTCACGTCTGGAAGTTAGTTGTAGTCATCCATAAATATGTAGAAAATTCAGGTACCTTTATGAGAAACTAGTTTCTGAATCGTATTCGAAACATCATTAAAACAACGCCAGTTGTTTAGATTGTTCATTGCGAATAAATTTCCTATTCATTTGGTTCGGGTTTTTTCGCTTTTCAAAATTCAAATTAACACTTTCGTTTCCAATTGATAGAAGATTTCTTCGGGAGAATTCCATTATTTTGCGGAAAATGAGCGGCGGTCACCTTGACCTACCTAATGAACACTTTGAATAGTCGAATAATCGACAAATCTGGTAAGTGCTTCACAAACTGTGACGTTCTTCGAATCTTCGTAAACCTGTAGGTTCCACTGAGAGGGTCTAAAAGTAGGACTCTTGTAAAGATTACTAAATGTGAGAACCTCCCCCATATCTCATTCATGGGATGCAAGAGAATTTGTTTTTTTTTTGTTCTATCACAACATTGACTTCAAAAAAATGGCTGTAGGAATGAATATCTCGATATATGTGTTTGCAGATACAGGGTGACGCACGAATCGTGCTTCGGTGTAACAGCAACTGTCAATGAGGACCGTTATTTAAAGATTATGAAGGAGTTTTCTACCAAGAATTGCGTCGAAACAGCATTTGGTTCCAGCAAGATGAAGCAACTGCACACATAGCCAGACCGGTTATGGCGGAGCTCCAACGAAAATTCCCAAACAGATTAATATCCAGAAACCCCACTTTACGCTGGTCCCCAAGATCACTTAATCTGACCGCACCACACTTTTTTTATGGGGTTATGTCAAGCAAGAGGTGTACAAAATGAAACCAAGGAATTTGACTGAATTGAAGTAGTCCATTAAAACATCCCGCAACTAATAATTTTCTGATCCGGTGACGCATAAGCGTGAATGAGCAAGGGGGTCATTTGCGGCCTATCAAAGCCAATTAGTTATACAGGGTGATTTTTTAAGATTTAAGTTTTTCAGATTGACAGCACTGGTTGGTAATGGCGTCTAAACGTCATCTGTCCAAGTGAAAAGTGTACAGCATACTCTGCCATTTCATCATGGAAAGACTAACAAACAAGCAACGATTGCGGGTCGTTGAAATTTATTATCAAAATTCATGCTCTGTGACAAATGAGCATCGTTTGATACGACCATTTTATGGTCGTCATAATCGACCTGCTGAATTAACAGTTCGTGCTGTTATCTCCAAATTTCGCACCAAATTTATTTTATTGAATATAAAACTATCGACTCGCATGCGTAGAGTGCGTACTGAAGAAAATATTGCAGCCGTAGCGACCATTGTTAATGACGACCGTGAAATGTCAATTCGTCGCTGTTTTCAGCGATTGGGCATCATGTGTTACTCAACCACAAGGAAAATTTTACACCTCGATTTGGGTTTGAAAGCCTATAAAATTCAACTCACGCAAGAATTGAAGCCGAATGACCTACCACAACGTCTAAGTTTTGATGGATGGGCCTTACAAAAGCTCAATGAAAATCCGCTGTTGAACCGAAAAATTGTGTTCAGCGATGAGGCTCTTTTCTTGCTCAACGGATACGTAAACAAGCAAAACTGTCGCATCTGGAGTGATGAACAGCCGCATGTCATACATGAATTGCCGATGCATCCAGAAAAAACGACAGTCTGGTGTGGTTTATGGACTGGTGGCATCATCGGTCCATTTTTCTTCAAAGACGACAGTGGAAGAAACGTTTTTTTGCCCCAACTGGCTGAGTTGAACTTGGTTGACGTGTGGTTTCATCAGGGCGGTACAACATGCCACACTGCTCGTGAAACAATGGATATGTTTAGGGATGAATTTAGTGAGCAGCTTATCTTTCGATTTGGCCCCCAAGATCTTGCGATTTATGCCTCTTGATTATTATTTGTGGGGTTATGTCAAGTCGTTAGTCTATGTGGAAACCGAAGACTTTTGAAGCCCTACAGGATAACATAACACGCGTTATTCGTGGAATACAGGCCGAAATGCTCGAAAAATTGACGAAAATTGGATCTTCCGAATGGACATTTTGAGACGGAGCCGCGGACAACATTTACATGAAATTATCTTCAAAAATTAAATGGCAAAGACCAGTTTATCGATTCCCATAAAAAATTTTACTATATGATGCAAATTTGAGTGTTTTATTTGATTTTTAAAAAAACTACGTTTAAAAAATCAACCTTTATAAAATAAAATTAAATTTTCTATTCAAAAAAAAAAAAAAAAAAAATAAATAAATAAATAAAATAAATAATAATAAAAGATAAATAAATAAAAATAAATGAAATACATGATTAAAAAAAGTAATTTTAATTTTTTATTGTATTGCAATTGATGTGTGACTCTGTACTTCACTATAAGGGTGGTTTTTGGAAATGTAATAATTATATAATAGAAAACAAAAGCAACAAAAGTAATGCACGATAAATTGTTTAATCTCTAAGAAAATTTGTTATTTTTAATTCGTCCCTCGGTAATAGTAGGAAGCTCAAATATCATTTGCCTTCCAACTTGAGGAGTTGAACCGAAAAAAATTGCGATTTAAGTGGACAAAAAAAAAAATGATTTCATTAACCGAACTAGAGCTTTAAAGATGGGGCGACCGATTGAATTGAACTAAAACAAAATTGAACTTAACTTTCTGTCCTGATTAAAATTCATTTCTAAATTTTATGTTTGCAATACCACGTAATTAAACATTTCACATATAATTTATAAAATATATCACTCGCTTTTTGTCTGTTTTACTTACATTTATGTGATTTTTTTTTAACAGAAATATGTAGTTTTTTCTCCAATAGTATTAAATAACATCAAATTATTCCATCTAATGTGAAGAACCGCAAATATTGTTCGAGCATTTTTATTAAAAGAACTTAATCTCAAAAGAGAGTTTCCGTGAACTTGCTTAAATTTGTTTTAAACATTTTATTTTTGGAAACTAAAGATTTTAATTTTTTTCTTGTTGATTATTTTACACTTTTGCTGGAATTAAATAAAACTTTTGTTTTTTTTACTATTTATTTGAAATGCATTAAACTCAAAACACTTTGAACTTGAGCTAAGGCTTTGTTCCCGTTTATCGATAACAACATTGATACAATTTCAGTTGTTCGCACTGTGTGCCCGTCCGTACGTTTACGCCTTATTTTACGTTAATTAAGCGCGATGTGTTGCCGCCTTACGACTTTCATAATTGAGCAATGGAATTGAATGAACGAACGTGTTGATTTGAAAACGCTCCGTTCTAGAGCGGAATGTTTTATGCGGCGAATACTTTGTGGCAAACTGTTCTCGTGAAAACAAATTCACTTGCTTTGTTTAATCAGTTGCTTGCGACGCCGACGTTACCGTTGATATTTAAGTTATTTTCTCGTTTAACAAAAGATTTATATTTCACATGCATGACGGCAAGAGTATTAAGCGTAAATTAGAGTTTAACACATGTATGAATGAGCAAATTGGAATATAATTTCTTGTGCGCTGCTAAATGATAATAACCGGCAGTGGATAGCTTCATGATATATGAAGAAATTCATGTGAATTGTACTGGAAACTAATTTGAAACACGAGTGGGGAAACGTCAATTTTATTTCAATTTGAAACTGTTTCGTGGCATTATTGTTACAAATTTCTGAATGAAGGAAGGAGTTTGAGGACAGAGCAGAATATTTTTCTTCAAATTTATTAGAGCGTTTTCCGAGAATGTTTTCTTTAATATCTCTTTGGAATCTTCATTTAAAGTAACGCTCTAATCGGGCAATTAAAACACTCGCATGGATCTGAGCAGACACACACACACATTTGCAAGTCTTTTTATATGGTAATTTGGGGTTTAAGACATTTGAACTTTTTATCGTTGTGTTAATTATTTCGTTTGTTTCTTCGTTCTTTGTAGTTTTTGTTAGGGAATACAATTTCACGGGAATTTTTTTATATTTACCGAATTCCTGTAAAAAAGGTGTAGTAAAAAGAAATCCATTATTTTTGCATGACTTTGAATAATCCCATTTAACTTAAATATACACCGTCTCATTCAATAGAAACCTTTTGATGGAAATCCTTGCTCCTAAAACAGCACAATCATTTGTCAGAAATATGTGGTAATCAAATTGTGCCAGATCCAGACTATGAGGTGATTGCATAAGACCCTCCCGGAACTTCGGGAAAGTCACTATAGGTGATTTGGCCTGGTGTTGCCGCTAAGAATATATGTATTAAATAGGTCATTTGTATGGGTGGTACAAGGAGGAATGGAATTAATTGGTCGATTTTTTCAAATTTTGTCAGGAATTATGAAGCAGTACAAAGGACAAACATTTGGATTGCTGCAGGTTACAGATGAGGAGTTATAGAAAAAAAATAGAATTTCGGAAAATCGGTCAATTTGTATGGAAGATATCAGAAAAGGTGGGTCCAGAAGAGGATAGCCCATCTACAATCTCCGGCAACAATCTGAGAACATATCAGGTGGTGTAAAGTTTCAAGAAGTTCCACAAAGATTTACGGCAGTTATCGTGTCCACAAGCCAGCCAGCCAGACAGACAGGCGGACAAAGAGTTAAAAAGTCATGAAACGCATTTGGTGAAAAGATTCACTTCCTTTTGGTTACAACATTTTTGTCATACGAAATTATATATACAATCATTCCGACGGACGAAAGTACAGAGTGGCGCACCAATTGCACTACGATAAAAAAAAATTCAAATAACTTTTCTTTAATAAATGAACTTCATTTATTTTCTTTTTTTATTGTTATTTAATTTTATTTTATATAACTAATTGATTTTGAATATTGTTCATTCTGGAAATGAATTCAGAAAGTTTTAGTAAGGTTGTATCAATTCCCCCAACCTCTACTGTATCGAACTATCTCTCTCGCGTTCTTGCAGCCATTTTCGAATACAAAACTCGTAGGGAAAGTGATTGCAAAGACCATCCCGAGAAGTCAGTTGTAATCGAGCAAACCCCCTACACAGTCGTTCAATAAATATTGAAATTAAAATTTCAAATTCAGCAGTTCTTAATGGTATTGTCCTGGATACAAAGTAAGATCGCTTTTGCCTAATTCTTTCCCTCCTATATTCTTGCTGAAAATATTTGCCAACCGTCGCAACCCAAACAAATATGATAGACCGTAAACGACCTCCATGCTCATTCACGTATATGCAGCATCTGATCAGAAATTTATTAATTGCGGAATCGCCTCAATTATTGTTTTAATGGACTGCTTCAATTCAGCCAAATTCCTTGGTTTCGTCTTGCACATCCCTTTTTTGATATAACCTATGAAAAAAAGTCTGATGCAGTCAAATCAGGCGGCCTTGGAGGTTCCTGGCTATAATTTGTTTGGGACAAACATAGATAAACCTATAGTTGCTTCATCTTGCTGTATCCAAATGCCGTTAAAACGGATACTTCTTCAGTGCAGTTCTGGGTAAAAGACTTCTTCAACATCTTTAAATAACAATCCCCATTGACAGTTGACGGTAGCACGATTCGTGCGCCACCCTGTATAAACACTGGGTTATCTTGAATAGTCGGCGATAGTCAGTGCATGTATTTTGCGTTATTTTGGTACTTTGTTCGGTTTCAAAACCACTTTTTCGTTATCAGCAATTTAGTATTGCAAATAGAGTTTTTTTTTATTCAAAGATTTGAGACAATGATTTATTCGATAGATGGACAGTTTTTTCGGAATTTGCCAAAATACCGTAAGCAAAGCTCTTGGCATCATCGGAAATTTATGCACCTATAGCTCTACAAAGCAAGTATGAAGATTTATCCACCTGATGAAGATGTCCCTTCGCGAAGGAATCAAAGTCAACAGCAATTTAATATTATCACAAATTATTGCCTATGCAGATGAACACCAGTTGCAGATGAGCGTGGAAGTTGTTATTAGTAAAAGCAGAAGCGTTAACAGATCATCAAGATTACTCATGGTTAGGAACTCGTCAAAGTAATCGATTCATTGCAATGTCGAAATTTTTCAATCGATACCGATACCTTTGTAGTCCATCCTTTGTACCGTACTTTGATAATTTTGAGTATCGAACGCTTGACTTCAGCATAGGTACCATAATTATTCAGCACTAAAAAAATCAGCGGTTTTGAAGATCCTATTAAGCTCTCTCATTACTGACTTCAGTTGAGGCTTTGGTGAGAATATTATTTCTTTTCTAAAATTTTGTTTAAGAATATTGTTCGTAAATACAGGGTGTCCGTCGGAAAGGTATACTACTTTGTTTGTTTATAATTTTTGATTAAATGAAAGAGAATGGATCTTATATTGATAAATGTTTTATTTAATGTCGACAATTATGCATAGAATACAATGTCAGATAAATGTCCGCCTCTGTTAGCTCCACAAATGCGAGTCCTTTTGAGCACATTTTTCATTACATTCTCACACATTTCACGCGGTATTTCATTAATTTCATCATCATATTTTGTTTAGTTGCTCAAGCGTTTTTGGTTTGTTTGCATAAACCTTGCTTTTGAGATATCCCCACAAAAAGAAAGTCCAGAGCAGTCAAATCAGGCAACAGTGGAGGCCAATCAACATCACCATTTTTTGAAATAACTTGTTGTGGAAAGAGGTCTTGCAGTAATTGCATTGTAATCCTGACTGTATGTGATGTGACACTGTCTTGTTGATACCGCATGTTAATCAAGCCCAAAGCATCATGTTGCGGCGTTAAAAAGTTTTCAATCATATCGCGATATCGCTACCCATTGACAGTTAATGTTACACCGTTTTCAGTTTCAAAGAAGTAAGGACCAATGATTCCCCCTTACCAAATTGCACACCAGACTGTCACTTTTAATGGATGCAAAGGTGACTGATGAATAATTTGAGGGTTTTCCATTGCCCAGAACCGACTATTCTGTTTATTCGCATATCCATTCAAGTGAAAATGTGCCTCGTCATTCATTATGATTTTTTCATGAAAATCGGGGTTGTCATGTGTGAGCTGTAACATGCTATTGGCATATGTACGGCGGCGTAAATGGTCTTGTAGAAGAAGCTTTTGTGTCAACTGAATCTTAAATGGAAACAAATGCAAATCCTTGTGCAAAATTGTGGCCAAAGTTGTTCTTTGAAGACCAAGCTCCTGAGCACCGCGTCGAATTGAGGTTGATGGATTGTTTTAAATATTTTCTTGAGCAGCAATAGTGTTTTCAGCCGATCTTGCAGTACGTTGTGATCCATGCTTGGCCCTATCAGCTACAGACCCTCTTTCTTCGAAATCATTCACTACACGATAAATAGTTGTTTCTCCCAAAAATTTCACGTAACTTCCTCATCGTCACAGTAATCAATGATTGATTTTGATAAAATGTTTTAACGATTAAAACACGTTGGTTTATCGAACGAATATTTTTCCATAATAAATTTTCCACGTCTCTACTTCACGACTGCCAATTATGAACGGTCAAGACTAAAGTTTACCAAAATGGCGGCAAAACAAAGTAGTATACCTTCACGACGGACACCCTGTACTAAATATTTCCATTTCAAATCGAAGTTCGATTTGATAGAAATAACTTTAACTTGATTTACCGTTAAAGTGGCAGTTAGTTTTGACTATATGATAACATAAACAACGATGTCTCAGGAACTGGTACCGGCATTATAAGTAGTATTTTGCATCGTAGCAACTGTGTTTATCATCTGCTCGTATTCACCATATCAACATTTTATCTATTCTCTAGTATTTATTAGTAAACAACTTACATGTAAAAGTTCACTCCATTACTAGGGGGAAATCACTCAATTTTGTGCAGTGCTATTCGAGTGAGATTATTTCATAAATACGTAGTTGATTGTTGTGAGTGAAGTTGAAACGATTAATCGTGCATCACGCGTACGGGGTCATTGAATTAATTTCATTACAACGCCAAACATTTAGTTGTTTAGAGGAAAAAAAGGCATTGGGAATGACTAAGGCTTAGGGTGACATTAATGTTGTTCTTTGGATGTCATAAGAAAGGGGGATTGTCTTGTGTACACCGAGATTGTGGGATATCATTTTGAAATAATTGAGAGCAAAGAATTAGCTTCCATACAATTTTACGGCGATTTCATTTGGAGGGCAAGATTTATGAATTCTTGTGAATTTTATGTCTTTTTAGAAGATATTTAAGCACTTGCAGTGAAAAAATTTTAAGAAAATAATTAACAGGTTTCTGTGATTCACTCAGCGGGTCGTTCTTCAGATTGTAATTAAGTACAAGTGTGACAGTTGTGTGTAGTTTAGCTATTACATTTCACGTTCTCATTTCGATAACATTCAACATGTTACAAGTTTACATGTGATTTAGTGTTAAGCTGTTGCTTTCTGTTCAAGTTCATCGCCCTTTCGCATTAAGGATTTTATTATTCTATTGCTGAGTTTCCACTTCACTTTACTATTTACTTCCTAACATCTGTTTATTAGGAAGTTTTCTTTTCAGTACATTTTCCCCTTTTCATGGGAAATTTCTTCTTTCAACTTTTCCCCTTGTGCATTTAGCTCTTTTCTGATATTGAAAAATTTCCACTTCATTTGATTTTTTCTTTTCTAAACTTTTTTGTCAATAAAATTGTCTATTTTTTACATTTCTTTTCTTTCTGGTTAGCTCCCGTCACGTTTTCTTCGAAGCCTGCTCGTTTGCCTGTTTATTCTCTATTTACCCGTTTACCGTTTGCAACTTGTTGCAACGACACTCAAATTCAAACTGACAATAAAAAGTTTCGGTTGCTTCTCATTCATCCACATTTGGAAGCGTACAAACGCTATATTTGTGGCACGAAAGAGTAACAGCGTATTCGTATACAGCTAACCTATGGTGGGTAGGCCACAAACGTACGAATATCGTACTAAATATATAGAAGAGATTGTAGACTCACAGCGTCAAATGAGCGTTTATGTTGTGCGCACCAAACCATCTGACGGATCGTCTACGTTCTGCGCACCGTTCTTCTGCTCTTGATACTTGACGGGAAATGTGGGAACGTTGCCACTGCCATCCAAGTATGAGTGCGAGTATTTGTGACGGGCGAGTTGCTGATTGTACATTCTTTGGCTCCGTGTGTCGTTATGTGTTACAAAGAACAATTCTCATGCCTCTTATTGCTGCTTTCCCCCCTTTTGTTTTTCATTTGGTTTCATTTTCCCATTTTGGGTTTCGTAAGTATTTCGTGCCGTTTTCTGGTTTCTGTGCACGCTTCATTTCAGATTGTACTATTAGTACGCATTATCTATTTAGGTAGTGGGGTGTATCTTTCCACTTTGTTCGCCCTCTTATCGCAACGAGGTTGGGCGCTTTAATTGTAGTTTATGCTGCGTGCAACTACGGCATAATGATATAATAACATAACAATAGCGATAACAGAATCAATAATTTTAGGCGTTATAATAAAATAGAAGAAAAATTATAATATTTTGTACTCTCACTCATAAGAATAGGGATAGAGATTTTAAAATCCCGACAATTTCATAATACTGGTTTCGAATTATTCGAAAAACCGATCTCGTATTTTGTAGACCATGGCAAATGGAAATCGGCCGCTTACATAACTAATGTGCAACGGCGTCTACATACATACAGCCTACGGCGGGGGATACCCATCCGTTAACATGATTTATTACTCATTGGTAAGCTACAGTTGGCCTCTACACATTACCCATTTCGTATTTTGTAGATAATGGGTAATAACTCAGTCACAGAATATGTAACCAAAGCATATCGCTGTTGGAAATGGAAATCGATCGCTTACATGAGTAATGTGGAACGGTGTCTGCACAATACCTACGGCGGAGGACACCTGTTCACGATTTAATACTCATGGGTAAGGTGCAAGTGACCACTACATATTACCCATTACTCATGCGAAATGCGTTATTACCGAGGGCAGTTATTGGACGGTTTAAAACTGAAACCCATCAAAAAAATTTTTGTTTTTGCAGAATCCAAACGTTGGTCTTTTCAAAACGCTGCTTTAGATAATAACCCGGTAATCTGGAAATTTTCGGAAATGCATTAAGAATAACATGGTAAATAAATCATAATTTAAATCTCAGGAAAGCGATCAAACTGCATCTAGTATGACTAACAAATTTTATTTACTTCGAAAAAGACTGGATTGGAAATTTAATAAACTAACTGATAAATTATCTGTGTAAATCCAAGATTATTATCAATCAAGATTGTTATAAATTGATAATTGAAGGTATTTAGATTATTATTACTTATTACCATTATTACATTTCTGTATAGATCTACTGAAATATCGTATATTTATTATTAGGACTGGAGGCAGTTTTGAAAATTATACATAAAAATCTATCACTTTAAATAGAGTTTTGCAATTAAGTTGACACAGGAAAAATTTTAAAACTAGCCTCATATACAGTTTTCCAAATTGTATTGCGGCGTACCTCTAAAACTGAATAAGATATACTAATTTTTTTTGATGGCAACTAGAATATACATACATTCTAATCAATTATATGCAGCATGTAAAAAAATCTCAAGTTGTTCAGTCTACAGCTTTTCTTTTCCAATTCGTCACACCAACGGAATTTTGGACGGCCCCTTCTGCGCCGACCACCGAGTTCATTGTCGCAGATTTTTCGCACTGAAATGTTCGGGTCCATTCACACAACATTGCTCAGCCAACGTAAGTGCTGTATTTTTATGCGCTTAATTACGTCGATGGGTCATATAGGTCGTGCTTCATCCGACGTCGATACTCTCCATTAACGATAATGCGACCGTTTATTTTTTTGAGTATTTTTTTCTTGAAGACTCACGGCACTGATATATTCACTTATGCCATAGCCCAGAAATCTACGCCATATATCAAGACAGACAAAAACCAATGTCTGCTACAGTTGGATTTTACATAATAAAGAAAGTGCTTTACCATTATATCGCTTGATTAGCCCATAGCGACATTTGTTCTCAAGCAATACTCTTCTCTTAATCTCTGATATCGTTAGTTTTAGTCGCAGCATTTCTGCACCACTTCGTCCCATACGAGTAAACTCTGTGTTCGTCGAAGTAAATAACTTGATGCTTTCCCCGTTTACCACTAGATCCAATTTTTTAAATTGATTCTCAATGCATAAGAAGACTGCAGTTACATATCATAGTTTTCGACCAGTAATTTAGTCATCGTATATATACGTAACTAGCATATAGCTTTTATTAAAGTGGTGTTAAATATAGTTTTAATCAAAATAATTTCCAACAGTGTATTGAAGATGTCACAGTCGCTCTGTCTTAGTCCTCATTATATGTAAAATAGTTTACTAACATTTTGGATATCGTTATTGAAGATTTCGCGCAAGTCGCAATCATCTTACAAAGGGCTATAAGCTTGGCAAGATGACCAACATGGGCCATAGCCTCATGCTATTTTTACCGTATCGGAAGACAGATTTGTAGAACGGAAAGATGGTAAACATCGACCTGTTTTTCTTGATCTTTCTCCAGGATTTGGGTTAGTGTGAGTAACTGGCCACTTGTGGACTTACCTGGTCTAAAACTGTACTAATAAGGTCGAATAAGATCAGCTGGAATAGGCCTTAGTCTTTTACATATCACCTACGACAGAACCTCATAGGTGATGGGTGAGAGACTGATACCGCGTTAGCTGATACATACACTAGGGTCGCATTTTTTGAACACAAGATGTACTATACTTAAATTTCAATCATCGGGCATGCACTCCTTGGACCAAGTTCTATCTAAGAGCTGATGTATGTTGATTACCAGCATTCTGTTCCACCGTTCTTAAACAGATCTGCCGGCAGACCGTCAGCACTTGCAGCTTTATTGTTCTTAAATGGCTATTCTAATCTCGGTTCGACTCGGTGCCAAGTAATCTATGCCATCGGTAGTAATTGTCGTAATTTTTCCATTTCTGTTGGCATACGGATCTGGTACTTCATAGAAATGTTCTTTTCATAATTTCAAGAAATTTTTGTGAATCTGTGACTAGATTTCCATCGATGTCCTAGCAGGATTTGCACCCAGTTCTGTAGCCTTTGCTTATGAACAGGTGGCTTGGACAAAAGCAGCTTGAATATGCCGGTTTCCACAACACAAGAAATTTCGAACAAATCTACCCAAGAAAATTTACGCAACACTAAGACGGTTGACAGCAGCTGCTCTGAAGCGGAGAAACAATGCTTAAGGAGGCAGCGAAGGCAACAAAGTGAGGCTGATCGCCTGTACAAGGGCACGTATTGTGCTCATGGCATTTCGGCTTCTTATGATTTTCCTGGTGTACAGGTATCTTGGCGTTCGAATTCGGATGACAATCTGGATGATGTCGAAGTGAATGGAAGCACTGGAAAGCATATACCTATACACAGTAGAATTTTTGGGCTCCACTTCTATCGCTGTACCTTTCTATGCCTTCCTTTTCGTTTTCTCAATCATTTTTTCTAAATTTTTTTTCTAAAATGCACAGAGGGGAATACTACAAATTACGCTAGAAAGCATGCAGTGGTATTATTCTAGAGGCCGTGTCATCGGATTCATATAGCTAAAATGGTAAATACCATGGACTTGAACCAAAATGACATCGAAGTCTATCAAATATGGAAAATCCGCTCGAACCTACGTGTTGGAGCCAAGAGCTCTATATATATATATGTATATAGCACGTAATATACTAAAATTAGTTTCTCACTAAAATCATTTTAACATACTAATTATGTTATACTAAAATGAGTTTGTTTCAAAAGACTGATCAATATACCATTAAATCGTAAGCTTAAAATGGTCTTCCGTGGAACAATATATGTATGTATTTTATATGCCTTTCCGACTTTCTAATGCGACCATGGGATACAATATTAAAATCTCTGTGACGAGGATTTATTTTCTTTTCGAAGAAGCAACTAAGCATAATTTCCATGAACGCTTACAAAAACAGCTTTCTCGCACTTATATAAATGTGACTAAAACCACAGGTTTTTCACTGATTTATAAGATCTGTTGAAAATGCACTGAAATAAAAGCCTGTTAAGTTCAATGATTTATCACTACTTCCGGATATCAATTTCCGAATCTGTATTGACGCCTTTGGACGATGTTTTTCTGCTGGGTATGTAAAAATTTGTAACATTTTAAATGGATTTAATTTCTCGATGAGCATATTACACTAGCCCTCGTACACAGCTGATATTAGGTTTATACAAAAGGTATAAAGTCAACTGAGTGTCGTTTTTATAGAATATGACGCATAACACGAAATATAGGGTGGCGCATAAGCAACGCTAAGATTTGATCAGTGAATACATTTTTTGTTTGAGTCTTGTTGTTTGTCTCTTTACAGAGTTAACTAAATAATACTTCGGAAGTTTATGATGGAAATGCTCAGCACAGAACAAAGAACCAAAGTTGTTCAATTTTACTTTGAAAGGCAGCATTCGATTATTCAGATCATATCGAAATTTCTCTCATGTTCGAAATGCTCCTAGCGCTCCAACAAGTTACCGATTGGTTCAGCGTTTTGGACAACAAGGGGCTGTCTGTGATCTTCCGCGTGCTGAAAGACCTCGTGCATTTCGAAATGAAGTGATCATTGCTCGAGTGCAAGCAAGTATTGGGGAAAACCTCGTTCCACTTTCCACGTTCTCAGCAGTTAGAGATGTCTAGGCGGTCTTTGCCAAGAATTTTACATATGTTCTATCTTTTCCCATATAAGATGCAATTGGTTCACGAGTTAAAACCAAATGATGCACAAGAACGCATTCAATATAGTCGCCGTTAACGTTACTTTTGCGTCACCCTTTACAAGGAACGCCAGCAAATGAACTTTATTTCATTTTCATTCGTTTTTCTACAAAAGTGGACTCGTTCGCGTCCATTTACATTTGTATTTACACATGTATGTACGAGTACTCATCTACATATGTAAATGTATTACTTATATACATGTACTGAATTCAATGTGCCGGAGACATGTTGATTCTCATGATTTACTCAATTTGAAATTGCCGCAAGAGTTGCACTGGACTGATGACGTTTTAGGAAGTTGAACGTGTTTCTCTTCATTTTACATTTTTGTGATCCTGATGTGCCGAGGAGAAAACTAGATTTTCCTCATAGAGTTGCAAGAAAATGTTATGAGAGGTATGTAAATTGATGAAATAAGGGGAAAATATGTAAATACGATTCATATACTAATTAGATTCTGTTATAAAAGAACAGGTTCCTGACACAGGAACAAGTTGTGAGGTTTTAATTAACAGTTTCGTGGTTTGTTCTTTGTCCTAAATTTCGAATGTTTGTTGAAATACATAGAAAAAAACATTTACATACTAATTAAACAACCACAAAAATTTCAATCAGGTGCAGTGGCTTCCACATAACTTCAGCCAACATCCATTTGAATCCTGTTGTGAGTTTAAGCTTGATAAAAGAAGGACATTTATAACTAATTTACTTATTAGAAATTATAGATAAATCATTGATTTTTGTCAAATCCGCTAATTTCAATGTGAGATATCATTCTGGGAGTGGCAACGTAGACCATTTTCATTCGTAGAACTGAGTTTACTAAAAAACCCTTTTGCTTGTTTATCAGCACTAAATTTAATACAACCGAATGTGAGATATGAATATAGGAATATATTGATTAAATTAGCCAATTTGTATGGGAGAATCCAGAAAGGATGTGGTTATCCGGTTGATTTTTTGATATTTTAACAAATAGTGCAATAGAACTCAGTTGATAAATTAGAGATTACAGCGGACATGGCCCAAATTTCACTGGATTCAAAAGAACTGGTTAAAAGTCATGAAACCATTAATATATGCACTAAGTCGCTCGTTTATAAAGGGTGACCCAACAAGAACGCAAGATTTAAATTTGGCGCCATTCGAAGTGTCATTGTTTGACATGTGAACAATTGTTATTGTTTGCTAGTAGAAGGTACGAAGTTAGTAAAAATGGAGCGCTACACGAATGAACAACGCATTCTCATTGTGAAATTGTTTTACCAAAATGGTAAAAGTTTTGCGGCTACAGTTCGCAAATTGCGATCAACTTGGGGTCACAATAATGCTCCAAAAGAGTCAACTTTAAAGAGGTTATTGGATAAATTTGCCAAAACTGGGTCTGTTGGAGATATACAGACAACAACGCGCCTTTGACCTGGTCGATCGACCGAAAATGTTGCAGCTGTATGTGATGATGTCGCTCAAACTCCATCCACCACAATTCAACACCGAGCTCAGAAAATTGGTGTTTCCAAATCCACTATGCAGCGAATTTTGACGAAAGATTTGCGTCTTCACGCATACAAAGTTCAATTGACTCAGGAACTGAAGCCAGCTGACCATGGACAGGGAAGGGAATTCGTTAATTGGGTATTGGAGAGACAACATGAAAATGCTGATTTTGCCGATAAAATCATCTTCAGCGACGAGGCCCATTTCCATCTTGATGGCTTCATCAATGGGCAGAATTGTCGCATTTGGGGTGGAGAGAATCCTCGAGTGATTCACGAGAAGGAAATGCATCCTCAACGTGTCACTGTGTGGTGTGGATTTTGGGCTGGAGGAATCATTGGACCTTTTTTTATGAAAATGAGGCATGTCAAGCGTAAACAGTCAATGGTGTTCGGTATCGTGAAATGATAACCAGTTTTTTCGTGCCTAGAATTGAAGAAATGAATGTGGAGGGCATGTGGTTTCAACAAGACTGCGCCACATGTCATACAGCCAGAGAAACAATTCAATTGCTGCATAAGTCATTTCCCGGTCGTGTTATTTCGCGTTTTGGAGACCAAAATTGGCCGCTTTTTTTTTTTGGTTTTTTTTTTAAGTCGAATAAGCTGATGATGACTCAAGTCTTAAAAGAGGAAATTGAACGCTTTCTTAATGAAATACCGCAGCATTTATGCAAAACGGTCATTGAAAATTTCATTAAAAGATCGCGTGTGTGCCAGCAAAGCCGCAGCGGCCATCTGCCCGGTGTGTTGTTCCATACATAACCTCATTCTGTCTACTTTACGATATAATAAAGTTTCACGATTTTTTTTCTCTGTGTCTGTGTTTTATTTAAAATTGAAATCTTGCGTTCTTGTTGGGACACCCTTTATATCGACGATGTTCCAATACTTCTTTTTATATGATGTGATTTTATATGATGAAAATACTTCACATCAAAACACTCCTCCTAAGGAAAATTGTGAAACTCTAATTGAATATCTTTATCTGTAACATAGATAGAAAAATTAGGTTATTATTTTGGAGATTGGATCTATGATCAGTTTGTTCAACTATAAACTTCATTTGTGACAGCAATTTGTTTGGAATGAAACCAATGCTACTGGTTATTATGAGAAACACTGAAACTCCACGAAAACTAACTATTCAGGTAAACCAAATTCTTTACTGCCATTTAAAACTCGTTGCTGTTGCCTCTATTAAGTGGCCTAGAATAAGAAATTGCAGCAACCAGAAAATTGTTGATGGTCTACATAACTCGCAACTTAAACCGCAACACAATTAAACTTAATTGCATCTAACTGCAGTACTAAAGCCAGAATTGAGGCGATCTTAACAAAAGGTATAAGAAACTATCGCTACCGGTACCACAAACTCCCAGGCACCAGAGAAACACAAAGATTTGCAGAAACTGATTCAACATCTGTTCAACTCTTTTGATAATTTTATGTACGAAGCGATTAGAGCATAGTGTAACTGACTAACTGGCTGACTGACTGACGGACTATTCCCTCAAATAGGAACTCTTATTGACGTCAACGATGCTAACGGCGTAATAAACCATAAAGGGCAATGAATTCTAAGATTAGAAAATAAACCGCTTGAAAAAAATTAAGCATTTTAAACATTTTAATAAAAGCAGCAACTAAAAATGCTGCATATGAATGTTAATCGCATAAAATGTTATGAAATTTCGCGTTGCATAAACCGTGATTGCGATTGATTGATTAAGTTTTGCCAGGAAAAACGTCTGAATGATGAATGCCTGCAGAGATTTCTATAAAACATCGAATCATTTCTATGAAAAGAAATCTAAAGCTCGATACAACTGTTATTAATTGATGAGACAGATAATAATTATTGAAGTATTCATGTGCATTAAACAATTAAATAAACGCAAAAACAATATGCAAGGCATCATTTGAAAGTCAAACGTTATTGACATTTCCATATAAACAAAACAAATTCGTTTACATCCCCTGAATAAGATATGGCAGAGCTTTTCGCAATCAATGAGAAAAAAGCGCTTACACGCATTCTGTGTTTAGACTCACTCAATGGGGCCTACAGTTTTATGATGATTGCGAACGTCACAGTTTGAGAAGCATTTACAAGACTTGACGATTACCTGACTACTCGAAGTGTTCATCAGACACATCGAGATGACCGTCGCTCAAATAATAATAGGTGATTGTATCCGGGACTGAACCCGGGAACACGCGAACGATGGTCGCGACAATCATGACGCGGTTGGTCACTTCCATACAGGAATTTACAATTAGCTTAAATAATGCGTATTAAAATCCTTTTTGGCCTTATGATTAGATACGCCTTTAAAATCCATAACATCCAAAAAATTGTCAATTTTGACCGATCGTGGCACCTCTATCATATACATATGTGTCTAGAAACAACTATGAAATCTTTTCGTAAACGTCTTCAATATACGAGTATCTTTGAATAGTCAAATAATCGTAAGTAACAGCTTCTTAAGATGATCTTCGGAATTATCTTTAAGTAACAGGTTTCCTTTAGTGACTCTGAAAATAGAATGTGCGCAAACTCACTGAATGTTATGAGATTCATTCCCATATGCCATTATGAGGTGAAAGGGAATTTGTTATTTTTTATTTTATTTTTTATTTATTGACGTCAACATCGACGAATCTAATTTATCTGACTTCATTCGTTTGATCAGGTTTCTGTCCCTTTCGATTGCTTAAGTAATAAAATTGCAAATCTTGTTTAACATATACCGGATCATCCGTAATTCGGTTTCAAAAGTAAAGTTAAATAAAACACACATAAAGTTATGATTTCGATGAAACTTGTACTTCATTATAATGCTTGGAACTTGCCATTATGTACAAAATATAATATTATTTGCAGCAATGGATGCTTTTGAGATAGTTCTCGACCACTTTTTCCACACATTTCGGGTATTGGTCTTCAAATGCTCCAACGTTTGGGAATTATCCGCGTAAACACGGTCTTTGACGTAGCTCCACAAAAAAAAAAGTCTCACAACGTCAAAGCGCCGGATCTTGGAGGCCAATTAAACGTGAAATTACGCTTTCTGGAAACTTCTCATGCAATGTGGTTGTGTGTGGCCCGTGGCACCGTATTGAAAGCACATATTGTCCAGTTTATAATCTTGAATTGCACGCCAAAAAAGTGGGTTATCGTACGGTCATGGCTCTCTGAATTGAAATCCAGATTCTCAGATATAGTTTCACTAACTGTAGTAATATTTTCGTCAGTGCGTACGTTGCCATGATGCACAGACCTGGCCATATCTGTAACGCCTCTAGTCTCTTCGAATTTCTTTATAATCTTGCCAATTCCTTGCGCAGTAGGTCGGCAATGACGATCATAATCACCCCGCAATGTACGAAAAGTGTTCACGTGTGAATCACCACTTTCGTAATAAGTTTTAACTATATTTACGCGTTCTGCGGTTGTTAAACGATCCACAATCGTAAATGGCAGACCTTTCACTAAATAAATAATACTCAGATAACAGATATTTATTAGCTGACAGCCTTGTCAGACTGGCAGTTTTGAAACTACTACGTGGAGAATCTTATGCCTTGAGAATGGAAATTTCAAATACTCCACTCCATATGTTTGGCTAGGAAGTATTTGCTTTTTTGTTTCCTTTTTATCTTCTGATTCCCTAACCACTTTAATTTTAAGTAAATTATTTTTTATTTAAAATCTGCACGGCAGATTTTAAGGTTTTATATTCAAAAATTAATCATCCCCTTTTGACGGTTTGATTTGATAAATTCGTCAATTTTGTTATTTCCTTTTGGAGAAAAATTGCTTGCAAAATTTTGTAATCAAAACTTTGGCCATTGGGACTGGGTTTTGCATCATTGTTTCCACTTTGATTTTTGTACCACATCAGTAGCGGACACAACTCCGTAAATTTCAAAAGTAAAGCCTGACCTGTTTAGTCTAGGTTTTGATATCCTAGTCTTTTCCAAAAATCTCTTTTTAGTACGCGTCTGTGCATTCTTGCTTCAGCCGTTCGTGATGGGCGATCAGTCACTTAGTCATGAGTCATGCAAACGATATGTATATGATTTGGATGTCTGACTCCATGAAGGAAATATTTACGTTTGTGAAAATTCCATATGCTTTTATACATTCACCTGAAAGTGGATAGAGGTAGATATCATTTGATACGATAAAAATGTCACATCAGGATGGAAGTGTCTAAGGTAGCACGTGTCTTTTGACCAAATACAGGGTGTCCGTCGGGAAAGTATACTACTTTGTTTTGCCTCCATTTTGGTAAACATTAGTCTTGACAGTTCATATTTGGCAGTCGTGAAGTAGAGACGTGGCAAATTTATTATGGAAAAATATTCGATAAACCAACGTGTTTTAATCGTTAAAATATTTTGTCAAAATCAACCATCGATTACTATGGCGATGAGAAAGTTACGTGAAATTTTTGGGAGAAACAACGTGCCAACAATACGCACTACAAGAAAATGTTCAAAACAATTCATCAACCTCAATTCGACGTCGTGCTCAGAAGCTTGCTCCTGAAAGAACAACTTTGGCCACAATTTTGCACAAGGATTTGCATTTATTTCCATTTAAGATTCAGTTGACACAAAAGCTTCTTCCATAAGACCATTTACGCCGCCGTACAATATGCCAATAGGATGTTACAGTTCGCCCATGACAACACCGACTTTCATAAAAAAAATCGTAATGTGTGACGAGGCACATTTTCATTTGAATTGATATGTGAATATACAGAATAGTCGGCTCTGGGTAATGGAAAACCCTCAAATTATTCATTAGTCATCTTTGCATACATTAAAAGTGACAGTCTGGTGTGCAATTTGGTCAGGAGGAATCATTGGACCTTGCTTATTTGAAACTGAAAACGGCGTAACAATAACTGTCAATGGGGAGCGATATCGTGATATGATTGACAACTTTTTAACGCCACAACTGCATGCTTTGGACTTGATTAACATGTGGTATCAACAAGACAGTGTCACATCACATACAGTCAGGATTACAATGGAATTACTGCGAGACCTCTTTCCACAACAATTTATTTCAAGAAATTGTGATGTTGATTGGCCTGCACGGTCGCCTGATTTGACTGCTCTGGACTTCTTTTTGTGGGGATATCTGAAAGGGAAGGTTTATGCAAACAAACCAAAAACGCTTGAGCAACTCAAACAAAATATTCGTGATGAAATTAATGAAATACCGCGTGAAATACGTGAGAATGTAATGAAAAATGTGCTCAAAAGGGTTCGCATTTGTGAGGCTAACAGAGGTGGACATTTATTTGATATTGTATTCCGTACATAATTGCCGACATTAAATAAAACATTTATCAATATAAGATCCATTCTGTTTTATTTAATCAAAAATTATAAACAAACAAAGTTGTATACCTTCCCGACGTACACCCTGTATGATTTTCACAATGTCCGTATGTCTGGCTGCCTTGCAAACATAATACCTTTATGCAATTTCTTAAAACGGTGTACAGCCTAATATCTTTACAGATCGTAAACGGGGATTGTAAATGGGTTATTTTGGATTTTTCGAAATAAAATTTTTACTCTGTAACTCTTCTTTTATTGACCCCAGAGATCTAAACTTTTGTTGTTTTTTTTTTTTTTTTTTGATTTATAATTCTTGGTGAAGTCGGGAAAAAACCCCGATCGGTTAAATATACTCCTTTCGGTACCCCTTACACAAATGACCAATTTAACAATAAATATTCTTAGGATCATATCTTCTATCTTTCGGCTCTATATTCTGTGAAAATTTCTACACATTAAGGTTTTTCTAAGGTAGTGTCTTGAGATGAAAATAGACCGCACTGTTACGCCCCTTGTGATAGCTTCATGACAGATTTGTCTATTTTTCGAATTTCAAATTTATCCCTGTAACTCCGAATATGAATATTATAGCGACCTAATTTTTATGCATTATTTTTCTCTATAATTCTTGGTTAGATTTAAATGAATGAACTGTACGAGTATTAATAAAATTAATTCTCCACATGCCTTCTGTGATATTTTCAGCGATAAATTTGAGAAAATCAAACGGCTGACCATGCTCCTTCTGGTATGTTATTTACAAATGAACGATTTAATTAACGTACTTTTAAGTTTATATTTTCTGTTATCGGTTGTTCTAAATTTAGTCATATTTGGTTCATATTAAAGATTTGATACTAATAATCGATTTAAACCCAAATATTCTTAGGCTCATATCTTCTATCTGACTACTCCATATTTTGTCCAATTTGGTACACATTAAGATTTTGCTAAGGTAGTGTCTGAAAATGGAAATGGGTCGCATTGTAGTGCTCCTTTTGGATACAAATTGACCGATTCCCCTCTGTAACTCCGATTTCATATCGCAGACTACAACAGACTAAATTTTTATTCATTGTATTGCTTTATAGTATCTATCAAAATTCGAGATATTACCCACATACATGACCGATTTAACTTACATATTTTTAAATTCATATCCGTCGAGTAGCTGCATTGAATTCTTCCAAATTTGATAAACGTCATTGATTTGATAATTTCAATTCTGAGAATAAATATGGGCTGCAATACCATAGCGATTTTTGGACTTGCTATATAAATTGATCAATTTTGTATTTAATTTTTTCCCCTAGTAAATGCTAATGCCTAGATTGCAGTAATTCATACTTTTTTCAATAGCATTTAGTGTAATGTTTTGCAAAATGTGAGAAATCAAAGAGATAACCCCCTTGCACCAGAGGTGCTTTCATACAAATTACCTAATTTAATCCATATACTTCTGGGTTCATTCACAACTTCCATATAATGCTTTTGCATCAACGCAACAGAAGTTGAGTTCTTTACCAGTTAAAATGTATTTGGATAAGTGAAAATTTAAATATTCAAATATGACATGGGGGGTGATTTGTGATTACACATCATCATTACATTGTATCGTAATATGTCCATTGTAATATATTCGAGAACATTGCTGAATCTTGCTTTAATAACTTAATCATTATTGGTTGCTGAAGTACAGGGTGGCGCAATAGAACGTGCATATTGCATTATCTTTTTTTGTGGGGTAGAAAAGGCGCGGGCAGGGGGGCACTTACATCGTTGGGCTGGCGGGCTCATGGAGTTTTAGTCGCTATGAATCACTTCGACGGGAAACGTCGCGTATTTTGCGTGCGCGCATTTTACGAGAACTCTCGTTCGTATATTGCTACTAGGCGACTATATTGTGCTGAATATGGACTACGGCG
>JAHXMU010000582.1:0-53630 GCA_019455685.1 Philornis downsi
TAACTATAACTATAACTATAACTATAACTATAACTATAACTATAACTGTATTATTTCCTGAAATTTTGTTCCTGAAAGACAACAACTGTGATAAGCTAATGTTATAATCTTCAGAATGATACTAGCAAATTAATAATGCACCATCTCCATCTTTGGATACAACGCCCCAAATTTCTATCACAAACATATTATTCGTAGACACAAACACTTTAAGCATATCAAAAGAGGTAAATTCTTTCCAAGTGGGGTTTATTAACAAGAAGTCTGGCCACCTCGCTACAAATTGCTTGTAGCTCCCATTAATTGTTTACCTCCACATATTATTAGAGCGTCCGCTACTGACACAAATGTTTGAGATAAATTAATTCCTTTAAGCGAACCTCGAACGCGGCTATATGTGTCATGGCAAGCATACATTAGAAAGTAAAGAGAAAATTCCACTTATCACATACGAGTGGCGTTTAGCGGAAATTTAACAATTGCACGCCAATATAAGTAATAACTTCATTCTCTATCCCCATATCAAATAGATAGAAAATTTATGTTGATTCATAATGGGGATTGTCTATAAAGCTTAACACTTAAATGACCTAAAGCAAGCGATATTATCAGACATGACAAAACAAAGCAAATCCTGTCGTAATGCTTTCTAGTTTAATGATGAAAAAATCGCATATCCTTTTCTTATAAGGCGTATCGAGGGCCAAAGGGATAAAAAGGATTGGTTTAACCCATCATTTGCCTTAGGAGGGACAACGAATACAAAAAACACCACGTTAGATACTGTCAAACGGATTTGATAAATTATATGGAAGAACACTTGAGAATGAAAAAAGTTTACAACTAGACATGTGTCACGTTACATATTGTTTTGAAAGAAGAAAAACATTTTATTTTGTACACCATCTACGGTTCCTATTTTTTCATTAACAATTTTAATATGTTTTCATATTTCTAACCTTTCATTTCTTTTTATTTTACAAAAGAAACTTTATGACATGATTCATATGCCGGAGGGATATCTGGTTAATAATATGTGAAATACGATTTCACTGCTGGACGGCGAGTGATGGTAACAATGACTTTTTTAGACACTACGTGACAATTTATTAAAATGTATTTCAGTTCAAACATGAAACTGATAAGTTATATATATTTTTTTTATTTTCATTGTATTTAGTGCAAATGATCAAGTTGGGTCATTAGACATTCTTATCTATTACACGCCGCACATAGATAAGAGTTCCAAGAGATTCGCCTTCTTCGGTTCGTCACATCAACGTCCCTATAAAAGATATATTGTCAACCATTTCTCCGTTGCCCAACGAGTTTGTTGCCAAAGATTTTTTATGATACAGCATTTAGATCTATCCGCACAATATAGGGCAGCTGACGCAATCGTTTTAATTTGATACGCTGACGATAATTGATCATATATTTTGTGGAGTATTTTTTTCTCGAAGACTCCCACTACTGATCCGTCCAAATAGCCTGTTAGATTCATAACATCTGTTTACAAGCAATTCCCTTTTCTTAATATCCAATCTGGCATTACTAGTGTTTCAGGACAGAGCCTCTGTGAATGAATTCAGTCATTACATATAAATTTTATATTGTTCTTTACCATTAGACCTATTTTTTCACAGTTTTCTTTCAATTATGTTTATATCATGAATACACGAATGGGCCATAGAGCTTTTGTTTAAGATATTTAACTACAGATTCCTCATTATCGTCCCCAACAATATGCTGAAGTGATTGCGCGATAGGCAATCACCCTGTCTAAATCCTCGTTTGAAGAAGATTTATTTCTTTCCGATAAACTTTCGCAGCGTCATATAGTGTTTGGCGTATCGGTCTGTCGAAGGCGGTGAAAAAATGGTATTTGTCGAATTGTGTTCCTTGGCCTACAATGCCCACGTAGTCAGTTATGGATATACAACATGACATCAGAGAGATCCCTACAAGACTGATGCTGCGATAGTTGGTACATACACTAGACAGAATATTATACGCTTAGATTCCAATCATTGTGCGCATTCAATGGGCCTAATTGCCTTAGGAGCTGGTGAGTGCTGATTTACCAAGCTTTCGCAACGGTCCTAAACAGCTCTGCCCCGTCGGGAGGTCATCAGCACCAACAACATTGTTCTTCTTAACTATAACACTGCCCTGATTAAGTTTTGGCTCAGTGCTTGGCAATCTATGCCATCGTCAGCAATTGACATGCTAGCATAATTCCAGCAGACTTTGTATATCTTAGATTAGATCGCCGTCCTTACAGGAAGAGATTCCTGTTCCATAAGTTTAGCTTTTAACTTTTTGGTAGAATTTTTTGGATCCACTTACTACCATTTTATGTGCTGCTACGAAAGATACCGATCTAAATCCATTGTCGAAGGTCTTGCTGTGTAGACTGAATTTTCCGGCTGTTGGACTAAACACATATTCCCTTCCTATTTCGGCCCTAAAATCTTCCACAAGTTTAATGTCGTAGCCAGGACAGCGGTCGTATGCAACTTCTAGGCACCCATGGAATGTATCTGTGGACTTCCCCTCTTTGCCATCAGTCGGCTATACGGTCGGTTATGGGGCTTAAGCGCAAGACAAAGCGCCTAAGTTTCTTGCTCACAATAAATTCATTCCGAATTCGTACGCCAACTATAAAAGATGTTACAATTTTTGCGCCGAGTATATTCCTGTCCTGTCCATCGAATTTCCTACGTGGCGATGATATCGGTTATTTATTTATTTATCACTCTGCAAAGAACTCTGCAAAAAGTTATTTTTCCACAATAATATAAATTAAGATGAGCTGTATCCACTACTCCAAGTATTGGAGCTGTCAACGGCTACTAGACTGGTATAAAAGTTGAGGTCTAGTAAAAGTAGTTACATACTTATCTAAGAGACCCATAGGTGTTAGCATGATGTATAATTTATTAAAACTAGTCGCCTTCTCATTTTAGTTATCCCCAGACAGATTCTCGATGACATAACTAGACCTTGCACGTCCGAAAATGTAAAGCCGTGATCTACTTGCAGAATTCTGCGAAGGATTCCGATTACTCCCAAATATATAACAATTAGAAAGCTCAAATTTCACTTTTTCCTCCGCTTTTTAATGTTGCGAAAATTAGAGCCAACCAATGAACATATCAAGAAACCAAATATATGGCCACATTGAATGTTGATGACATGAATTTCATAAGCAAAAACATGCAGCATATTTCAAATCTGCTTCTTAACCGCTATTAATATTATCAGACTTTTCTTTCTCATTTAATTAAAAATTCAAACCATTACATAAGAATTTTTGGTTTAAAGACCAGTACAGAAACTTCATTCAGGCGGGCTGATATCCTTATATGTACCATCAACGTCCTTTTACGTTAGAGCAAAAGTGTGCAGCACGCCAGAATTGACATGGTAAATCTATAGATTCTTTTTAACAAATCATCTGAGCTAATGCATAATATAAGATGGAAATTATAATTTATTGAAATTTACTTATATAGTTATTTTCTGAAATAACTTGCACTCATTCGCTTAGGAATTGTAGAGAAATCATTGATTTTTACCAAACCGGTGCCCCTGGAGGCATGTCAATGCCTTTCATAAAACTAAATTTTAATTTGAAAGACTGATATTCGTCATGGTATACAGAATTTTTTGAAATTAAAAGGAAGAGATAAACCTAGGAATATGTGAGTTAAATTAAGTAAACTGTATTGAAGGTTCCACATTTTATCGATTACTGAAATGTACGAATTGGGATTTACTGGAGAAAAAATAAATTTTAATGAATCTACCAGTTAGTTTGAGAGGTACCAGAATAGTAGAAGCAATGTCATCCATTTTCATTCTTCACAGAACTGAGGTTATCAAGCGCATGATGTGCGCCAACTTTTACTGAATTCAGTGCAATTCCTTAAAAAATATGAATCTATGAATATGTCGGTTAAATCGATCATTGATATGTAAAGTAGCAGAAGGAGCGTGGTTATTTGCTCGATTATTCTGAAATTTTAAGGCACATTGTAAATTAACATAATAACAAAAATCTAGGTTACAACACTCTACCCTTTAGAAATTATAAAGAAACGATTTTTGCACTTCTAAAAATATGTCAATTTGTAAGGGAGTTATCAAAAAAGGCATAGCAATTCAGTCTATTTTGCCTTCCAAATCCTACCATAGCAAACATCTCACGTAACGCTTTATCAAATTTGATAAAATTTAGTAAAACTGAATTAAAGCTACGAATCTAAGAGTCAAATCGGACATTCGTATGGAAGACGCCAGAAGGGACTGGCGTCAGTGTTTTTCGGTGTTTTTAATTTGCCTAGCTTTGGGAGGAAATATTATAGACAAAAATTTTGGTTGCTGCAATCTGCGATTTATAATTAACAGGGATAGAATCTAATTTCCGCAAATTGGTCAATTTGTATGGGAGGTGCCAGAAAAACGGGTCCGACGTAACCGTCTTCCGACTTGCCTGTTTGTTTTGTACTCGGGTGAAGGTTTAGAAATACTTCACGTAGACTTTAAATATCACAAAGCTTTAGTACATCCAGCAAAAAAAAAAACAAAAACGTAAGAAGTGCTTCAAAAGATGGATCATTTCCTTTTGTGAAGAGGTGACAACAAGTGCTGATTCTTTATCCCTATCAAAAAGCTTTTTAGTCCTGAAAAATTAATCATTTGAAGAAATATGCGATTTGGAATTTAAAATTACTCTGGTCTACAAATTTGGGAAAAAAATTGCAGAAAGGAGTTAAATCTGGATGCACTGAATTCGAATTGGGCTATCACGTCTTGTTCATTTTTTTATAGCATGCTGGCAATACTATAAAACAGTCAATACCTACACTACAATTTCACAATGTTTAATTTGACAGAAGCCCACATTCATTTTAAATCTTCATAATAGTAGCGTGTCAAGAAGATCGTGTGTTACTGATTCAAGCTATTTTTGCTTTGTGTGTGGTGAATATTTGGATAGAAAAAAAGGATTAGCAATATCCGAATCATTAAAATATGCATATTTATATTAATTTGGTTTCGCTACCAGAAACTTCAACAAACCGTGGACATTGAAAATCTTTTGCAATAGTTGCAGAACTATTTTATACAACTGGTCAAACGGCAAGAAGATTTATTTCGAATTTTCAATTGCAGTACTTTGGAGAGAGTCAAGTAACCACCAAACCGATTGTTATTTCTGCTTAACAAAAGTTGCTGGATTCAATATGAAAAATCGAAAAAATATTAATAACGCGAATGTCCCATCGATTTACAAACCAGTTCAACGACCACCAAATGATCCATTACCAGTCATTCCCAGCACTACAAGCAGTGAGCCCGAAACAGCATTCACCGGCAGTGGTACTTTGAATCAGGCTGACGATGAACCTCATTTAGTGACTCAAGCTGAGCTGAATGATCTAATTCGGGATTTACATTTAACGAAGTAAAACGTGGAATTACTAGATTCACGCATGCAACAGTGGAAACATCTTGCAGTTGGGACAAAAGTAACAATCTATAGAGATAGAAGCCTGGAATTGGCTGCATATTTTGAAAAGAAACACTCTTCTCTATCCTGTACTGATGCTAATGGTTTATTTCAAAAAATGAACCAGCCATATGACAAAACTGAATGGAGATTTTTTATTGATGACTCTAAGTACAATTTAGAGGCCCTTATTTTGCATAATGGAAATGAAAAACCATCCATAACAATTGCTCATGCCGTTAATACAAAGAAAATTACGAATCAATGACTGACATTTTGACATTACCCAAATATAACGATAATAAATGAAAGATCTGTGGTGACCTTAAGGTGTATGATTTAAATTTCTTTGCATATTTAGTATAGGCCATCGCAAATAACTGAAAATTAATCTGTTTCAGGTCGTTGGTTTGTTGACTGGTAGACAAGAAGGTTTCACAAACTACTCTTGTTTCCTTTGTCAATGGGATAGTCGCGCTACATGTCATCATTACGTCAGAACAAAGTGGCCAAAAAGAACAGAGTATTCACCAGGAAAACAAAATATTTCAAATAAACCATTAACTGATCCAAACGACGTTCTTCTTCCGCCGCTGCACACAAAATTGTTTCTTTTTAAGAACTTTGTCAAGGCCCTGGGCTCTGGACAAAGACGGCGCAGCATTTAAATATTTATTAGCAGTTTTTCCTAAAACTGCATATGCTAAAATCAAAGAAGACATATTTGTTGGCCCTCAGATCAGGAAGCTATTGAATGATGACAATTTTTCACAATGTTTATTGGAGGAAGAATTTGCAGTCTGGAAATCTTTGCAGTCTGGAAAGATCATTGTGAACAGTTTTCTTGGAAACAATTAGAGTAAAAAGTACAGACAAATTGTTGCTGAATTATTAAAAAACTACCACGAATTAGGCGCTCGATTTATTCAAAATGAATTTTCTTCATTCGCAGTTAGATTTTTTCCACAAAACCCGCGAAGATTTAATCAAAAATGAAAAAAAATAATCAATGATTTTGAGACAAATACATGCTGAGAGACTATTGCTGGACTCTAATAGGTGAAACCGAACCAACAAAATACAAACGACGTTCAAATGAAGCCATTTACTTCTGAAAATTCATTGATTTCTAAATAAACTAATGATTTTTTATGTAATTATTGAAAAAATTATCACGAATTGAGTGCACGAATGTTACTCGAAATGAATTTTCTTCATTCGCATGATTTTTTTCCACAAAACCTAGGTGCGGTGAGCAAGAAACAAGGCCATTACTTTTGAAAATTCATTAACTTCCAAATAAACTAAAAAACGAATAAAAATATTTTTTATATATTTCGGAAACCTGACGTGATAGGGAAAACCTATTTACAGATTTGAATTCAGCCCACCAAATTACTCTAGGAAATATATTTGATTACTCCAGTCCAAAACCTTGTTGGCTAGTGTATATACATATGTATGCATTCATCAGCTAGACAATGTTAGGTGAACATTTACACTACTTTTGAAACCATAATTTCCACTATATAAAATTGTAAGATAAAGTAATATAAGTATATAATCGAAAATTTAATGTCATAACAGCATAAAAGCACTGCATAAGGGGCACTGAATATTTGTGAAATTGATAGTATTTACCCCTTATGACAACCCAACATCAATTTCATCGGTGTTTCCGCCAATTTGCAGTACTATTGGTAGAACAATTGTAATATTATTATATTTGGTTTACAGAGTTTTTCCTTGAATGTCCACAATTTCTGGCCCAAGAATAATTTCTACAGTTATCATTCGACCTCATCAACAATTTTAAAAACTAGTAAAAACTTTTTTCCCAAAAAACGCCATCTTGCCGTTAAACTGAGAATCAGTGTACTTGAAATGTGTGCAACGAAGAAATTGGCTTTCTGGAAATGTCAGTTTTACAACATCCCTAACGCAATGTCATTTGATCGATAACAGCAAACAAAATAGACCTGTATTTCCAGACAGCCAATACCTGATATTTGAATAGAAAACGCTTGATTTTAATTTCATAGATGCTAAAATGAAAATTCATTAAAATGCCAACAAAACTGCTCTCCAAAACACCGTTATGAAAAGCTACCCTGCCATTACGAAATTTTGTTTGGCAATAACTTGCCCATAAAATACTTACAGAAGGTATGATTTTCAAGCAAATTGCAGGCATTCTTTAAGGAAGCCTAATAGAAAGCCTTTCTACTACTACCATTTCTGATTTTGTATTTACATACTAATTCATACAAAAAAGTTGTGCAAAATTTACTTTATCTTTCAACATAATCTCCTTTTAGCCAACGACATTCAATAGCTTCTATATCTCGTTCATAGTAAGAACTGTCAAACTCCTTAAAATAGCCATCAACTGCAGACTCCACCCTTTCATTGTTGGCAAATCTTTTAACACCGAGCCATGTTTACAAGTTTGGAAATAGGTAACAATCAGTAGGAGTTAAATCTGGCGAATAAGCTGCGTGAGGCAATTCGAACTTTATTTCATTAATTTTCTATACGTCAGGTCGGCTATAATACAACACATTGCATTCCTTTCTCTGGGGTGTCCCATAGAAGGCATTTTAAATAAATAAATAAAGATGATGGTGCTCTTAGAAAGCCAGACGAAATATTCTCTTACAATAAGATGTTCTGACTCACTGCCATTAAAAAGGCCTGGCCAAGGCAAGATAAGGTATTGTTAGATAACCACCGTAGAAAATTGCGTAAAGAATTGCTTGAATTTAGTGAGAAGGGGTCAAAATCTTGTTGTTTAAGCGTAAAAACAATTAAATGAATGAGGAGAAAACGAAAACAATTTCAGTTGAAATCGAAACGTTGCTATAATCGATTATTTGATTAGGTGATTATTGACACGGTTCTGTTAAAAATTTATATTTTTAGAGGTGAGTGTGAAGTAATAAGACAGATGAACAAATTTATAGTCAGCATCAATATTAATAATAATATATCATTCAATATTTTTTATTATTTAATACACTTTCAAATTTGAAAAACAAATTAAGAGAAGCGCATAAAGAAGTCAAAAAACAAACCGAATAACATTTTTGTTAAAAATGTCGATTTATGTGTAGAAATAATTTAAGTTCTATTTATTTAATTTTAGTTGACTTAATGATAATTATAATCACATTTCTATGGAAGATCTGCCATATGAATTTTTTAGCAGGCAGAAGTCCACGAAGGCCTTACCCACTGTGTGCGACACACTGGCGTGTTACAATGCGATTTCCAACGCTCCCCTGGGACAGTCAAGTAAAACTTGGACTTACTAGGAAATGGGGCTGATAATTTTGGTACAACCGCAATTCTCAGCCCTTTCTTCGCAGCCAGGGGATATCAAATTGATTATGCTGCTATGAAACATAATCCCCATGAGACCTATCTTACCACCTTTGTTACTCTATGGGTCTGTAGCACCCGGTTGCAAAGCAACTCCAAATTCGAGCACAAAGTCTCTACCAGCGATTTAGGTATCAACCAAACCCCACGTGATGCTCCCACTAGGGGTTGTACACCAAACGATCAGGCGGGAACTCAGTTCCGGGGCCTCCTGATCCCCCACTACCGGCCAAACTCACCGGTTGGAGCTGCGTAGCAAAGCTACTAACAAATTGTGATTTATACACCGTACTTCACGGGATTGGTCGCCTGTGGCAAAAGAGTGCAGACTGGACATTTTTATATACCTACAGGTGCGGAGACCCCAGGTAAATGGAACGGTCAATTCTACGTTGCAAGGATGCAGTATCCTCACCGCTGGAAGATGGGGAAAACTCCAAACCTCTTTCGTTCAGCGACGGTGAACGGCGACCATGAAATATAGACAGAGGAAAAACCCGTGCCCGGCCGTAGGACAATACCAGGACCAAGGAGGAGCAGATGACAGGGCAAGAAACCGAAACCTGCCCGTATGTATTCCTACCACCCCCAATACCAGAGAAAGCCTCTGGTCAAACTCTGTAGCTAACTTACTCCCAGTTTTAACCCCTTGCAATCCAGCGACTGATGCATACGAGCAACAGCTGCCAACTATCAAGCTGAACGGGATTGTAGGATCAGCCTGATCCAAACAGTCCCGCAGCCGTTCAACCCTCAGGTCAGACTCCCTTGAAAAGGTCAGCAGACCCACTTTCCATAACTACGTCGTAGTAGCCCTACGACCAGCAAACGCTCTGGAAAGTAACACCGTTGCCCTAGTCAAAACGCCCTGGGTAGAGAGCATATTGCTGATTATCCAGTCATCCCCTGACCTTGTTATCGCTAATCGCTGGAGGTCCCTTACAGTTGAGTATAAAGGACATTCGCACAAAACGTGCCAGCAGTCTTCGACTGGTGCATCACAATTCTACGACCCGTGATCGGGCAAGGCTCTTTATGCAGAAAGGCATTAAGTGATCCATGTCGCGTCAACAAGAATCCAAGACAGAGGTTAAAAACAAAGTCTGGGTTTCTCCCAACGAATCTGATATCTGACAAAAACCTAAATGTTGTACGTCCGTTATGACGTTATGATACATTCGTCCAAGAACCCCCTAAGCTCAGCCCTACTCATGCTCTCTACCCTCTCAATAGGCCAATCTGTTGCCACCAGTGCATACACTTTTCGTCGTCAAGCGTCCTTTGATAGATAATGTCTTCTTCAGCAAAGCCTTCTTTAAAGCCTGCACCTCAAAAGCTTTTGCAAAGAATTCTTTTTAAACCTCTTCAATAAGCACTGCATTTTTGGGAGTGAGTAATGCCTTACTTTGCAAGGTCTTCCCTTGTAAATTAAGAAAAGAAAGGTCTTGCCTCCCAATCTCACCTAATGTGTAGTAATGGAAAGGGATAGGTAACTTGTATAGAAGGAAACAGGACTAATATCAAACCTTTTTTTGTTGTATGCTTAGCATTTAATGATGTTGAATTGGATCACCTATATTGGTCCTTTCTAATGTTCATTTGACTGCGTACACGTCCGTCCGTAAGGATTTATGTGAACCCCAGCTCTACGTACGACACACAGTATATTTACTAGATTACATATAAACCGTCATGGTTCTTATCAGCATTATGATTGCTGCACTGTAGGGTATTCTTATAAATACTTCTAACCTTAAGCTTCTTTTTCTGGTTCAGTGCCAGCCTTATTTGCTGTGAAAGCAATTATTTGACATCTTACTTTAAACGATATTCTTATCTGGCCTCGCATGTAATAACAGATTAAAAACTTTACAACAAGTCTGTATGTTAGAAAAAATGACAAAATGAAATGTTTTTGTTGTTTATTACATGTTAACATAGCTTGTTTTAATTTTCTCTACCACTTGCATGAACTTTTGTTCCTTCTGCTAATACCTGGCTGAATAGGTAGCGAGGCAAGGACTCAATTTATTATTTATACTGGGAAGTTCTTACAGGAACTTACCCACATCTTTGTCGTATATATCTGCAATGTTGTTGTTGTAGCTGTTGTTATTTTTTAGTACAACAAATTACGCTCATATTTCAGGGCAACAGCTTACGTACACTGGTATCATATGTTGCAGTTTCTGATGTTTGCAAAAAACGTTCACCAATTAACGTTCGTTTCCGATGTCACTACGGTACTGGCCACATTGAAAGGAAAGCAATTAAAATTGACTTATTTTCCATTTGCCATTCCTTTGTGGACTTTTTGGTTCGAGTTGTCGGAATGTTCTTTGTCGACTATAAAAATATGATGAATTATTTAAAAGTTGTTTCGATACATTCGAGGTTTCTCTCTATTGACTTGCAATAATAAACACAAACCGGATATTTCTTTTGACAATGCAAATGACCGATGTCAAAAGGAAAAATATTGAAGCAAAACTCAAAGTCCACAGCAATGATGAGAATAAGCAATATTTATATACATATTTCCGAAACTAAATTCACAACATCATGCTGTCAAATACGTATTGTGCAGTGGCAATGCGAATGTTTTATGGCATTTTAAAACTTTAGTACTCAAATTGCTTTTGCTAATATCCAATTATTTAGATATTTGTGAAATAGACTATACAGGGCATTAAGCAAATTTTAGTGTCTACATTGATTGCATTAATGATAAATAGACAAATGATGGAACGACGGAACACCGCAAAGAATATCTAAGAAGAAAAAAGGAAAGGCAACTGTGGAAGGATTGAAACAGGGCCTGATTTTTATTACATTTAGCAGTAATTTAGACGCGGTAATTTATTTGAAGCAATGCTTCGGTGGTTATGCTATATAATCATTATTGTATATTAAATTGATAATATTAAATTATTATTAATAATATTTTCATTTTTATAGTCAAGGGTCTTTTGCTTATGCTCAAATATTATCGCATGACCCGATCATCATTTGTTATCTTGGACAAAAATAAAGTTCTAAGTAATGACCCTGGTTCTATTTGAAACTAGTACAGAAATTTAAGTCAGTTGAACGAACATAGTATACTTTTGCCAAAAAAAAAAAATGCTTTTGCATTGGTGCAAAAATGTCTGGGAAGCCGGAAGGGTCACCATGCCCCTCCACTAGGTTCTTATGAAAAACAGTGTAAATTAAACATCAGTGAAAGGAACAAAATCATAACAGTCTGAATTCCTCCGCTCAGAAATTGTAGATGAACCACTGATTTCTGCTAAATTCGCCATTTTGTATATGAGGTACTCTAAGGGGCGTGGCATTGCAGTTAATTTTCATTCAAAATTCACTAAATTCTTGGTGGCCTCTTAACCGCACAGCATTTAATGCAAGTGAATGAAAGATATGATTCTAGAAATATCTGTGGTCACAACCCGTAACAGCCTAACTCGAGTTAAGACACAATTAAGTTATTAGCACCATCGTATTCAGCGTATCTAAATTTATTTTCTCTAAATTTTTTATGTTTGTATCTCTTCTAGGAAGGCAATTAATCCCAAAAAACCTAATAGCTTAAGTTATTTTTCTAAATGACTGTCTTGGCATAACTGCCTAAGTCAATTTAGGATTACAACAAATATAAACATTATTTTTTCATCATTGCCTAAATCAACTTAAGTCGTTAAGTCTTTAAACTTTATGAATTCTTATATAGGAATAACAACCTAACTCAACATGAGAGATCGAATCTGAAATATTTTGACATAGAATAATAATTTATGTCAATTTAGGCGCACTTAAAGTTTTTTATTTAATCTGGAATAATAGCCTAACTCAACTTGAACTTTTTGACTTTCTTTCGTTCAACAATTCATAAGAGCCTAACTGTCTTTTTCGATAATTTCGATAATAAACAACTATTTTTTGTTAACAACTAAGTAAAGAAATTAGTTTCCTTGGAATCTGTAGCAAAGTTTTCCAAAAAACACCTTCTCCTGATTTTCAGTGAAGATTCAAAACTTTAAACTCCTGTACTGAAAATATTGAAAAACAGACTTAGGCTGTTATGGGTTGTGACCACAGATATATGGGTTGAATTAGATATTTTATACGGGAAGCATCAGAGAGGGCGTTGTTTGTCCCATAGATTTTTTTTCTAATCTTACACAGCATTCTAATGCAACACAATTGGCATACATTTAAATAACTGCAATCTATGAGTCAGAGCGCCAAAATCAAATTTTGCATGGGAGGTACCGGGAAGAACGTGGCAATGCAGTCCATTTTCGTTCTCAAACTTAGTTTACCAATCACTTGAAAGGGAGGTACCAGAAAAGACATGGTTACTTGGTAAATTTTTCTCAATTTTTTCAGAAAACTACAAGTCAATGAAATGAACAAAAATTTAGACCATTAAAAACAAAACAAATTCCGTCGCATCGCACCAATGAGATATGAGATACGGGATCTACAATTTAACAACGATTCCGACCATCAGCTCGAGAACCATTTGATGGATGTGCCGGTTACCCGAAGAATTTATCAGACTAGTCGAGGAGACCGCCGCTAGGCTCTGCAACAAATATATTTACTTTTTTCAGAAAAAGTTGAAAACTTTTTAACGCCACAACTGCATGCTTTGGGCTTGATTAACAAGACGGTGCCACATCGCATACAGCCAGGATTACAATGGAATTACTGCGATACCTCTTTCCACAACAAGTTATTTAAAGAAATGGTGATGTTGATTGGCCTCCACGGCCGCCTGATTTGACTGCTCCGAACTTCTTTTTGTGGGGATATCTCAAAAGCAAGGTTTATGCAAACAAACCAGAAACGCTTGAGCAACTCGAACAAAATATTCGTGATGAAATTAATGAAATACCGCGTGAAATATAGGACACCCTGTGTTTCATTGGAAAAACGTCGCTTGCTGACGTATCTGGCAAAGACATTTTCGCCACGCCCACGTTTAAAGCAACCAATCGATGTATTATCCATTGCGGATAATAAAGGTTGTTCGAAAAAGAACGAAAGATTTAAATGACTGATCCAGCCATTGAATTGTTTCTCTGGCTGTATGACATGTGGCGCAGTGACACGTTGAGGATGCATTTGCTTCTCGTGAATCACTGAGGATTTTTCTCACCCCAAATGCGACAATTCTGCCTATTGACGAAGCCATCAAGATGGAAATGGGTCTTGTCACTGAAGATGATTTTATCGGCAAAATCAGCATTTTCATTTTGTCTCTCCAATACCCAATTAACGAAATCCCTTCGCTGCCCATAGTCAGTTGGCTTCAGTTCCTGAGTCAATTGAACTTTGTATGCATGAAGATGCAAATATTTCGTCAAAATTCGCTGCACAGTGGATTTGGAGACATCAATTTCCTGAGCTCGGTGTCGAATTGAGGTGGATGGAGTTTGAGCGACATCATCACGTACAACTGCGACATTTTTGGTCGATCGAATTGGTCGAAAGCGCGTTGTTGTCTTCACATCACTAACAGACCCAGTTTTGGCAAATTTATCCATTAATCTCTTTACAGTTGACTCTTTTGGAGCATTGTTGTGACCCCAAATTGATCGCAATTTGCGAACTGTAGCCGCAAAACTTACACCATTTTGGTAAAACAGTTTCATAATGAGAATGCGTTGTTCATTCGTGTAGCGCTCCATTTTTACTAACCTCGTACCTTCTACTAGCAAACAATAACAATTGTTCAAATGTCAAACAATGACACTTCGAATGGCACCGAATTTAAATCTTGCGTTCTTTTTGGGACACCATTTACAATGCAAATTACAGATTATTAAAACTATTTATGGGGGAAAAATTACATTTCACCATATCTTTTAATGATATATTTGCCAATTTTTAACTGGTCCTTTGGATGAATATGCCGTCAATATTATAGCTCTACATTTCGTATATTTTGCCCACAATAAATTAATTAGATATAAATTAATTATGACAGCTATTTGTATATTTACAAACATTCACAAATCTATTTATATCCATCCCAGCTTTACGTTTTTGACACTTTTGTATTAAGTCTATTTCACAATAATCAACTAAAATATTAATTAAATGTTCGTGCAACAACTATAAAATGGCATTTGTGTGTGTTTGAATTTGAATTTTCAGTTAATTTATGCATTCAACACATTTCTAGTGCATGTATAGGTATTTGTTGCTATTAAATTACTCAATAATACTTTGCAATAGTGTCTGTCTGTCTGTCTGTAATGGACGACAATTCAGTTTTCATTAACACTTTTCTCCAGAGAGTTTAATTCAATTTTGATGATATTTGTATATGGTTGTACATGTTTTTGATGTATTGTATTCTTGTTAAATTAATTAAATATCTTTGGGACACTGAAATCAAATGTATGCATGTAAGTTGTAAAATCATGCAGTTGTATACAATTAATTCTTAATTGATTTTTATATGTCAGAGGCAAAGAAATGGAAACGTTTAAAAATTTAATTAAATGAAATAATTGGCAATTTTTTTTGTTTAAAGTTTATATAGCACGATACTAAAAGACTATTCAATGTGTAGAATAAATTAATAGATACCCTGGCATTTGCAATAATATTGTTTTTAGAGCACTGGCGGAAAAATAGAAACTTCCAAACAATATTGCTGTAAACGAATTGTTTTATTTATTTTCAATAACATAAAGAGCACAACAATATAATTATCAGATTCTCCTTTAATTTCGTAATTTAAATGTTTTTGATTTATCAACTATTATTGATAAATTGTCGGCAAAGGGAACTAACATATTAATGTACCCAAGAAACAAAAAGGAAAGAGTTTTAATTTCGATGCAGTTTGTAGAATAATGACACAAATGTGGAAGAACTTTGCCAAGAAAATCGTATGTTTGGGAAATTAATGTATTCACAACATTTCCCAATCACCACGGAAATTTCAATTAGGTAATCTGACATACTCAACGATGTTAAGTGTCCCTTCTCCTGGGGCTTTTAATTAAAGCGCAATTATTTACGCACCCACGGACAGGCAGTTGTCTAAGGCAGTTGCCTTTTAATTTTGCAATTGCGATTTCCTTTTGTTGATTTCTTACAGGGGCCAAGGATATCAGTTCTATTCTTTCCAAGGACATGAAAAGTAGTTTGATTTCAGCGAGACTTGATTAGATTAGCTTCTTACTTTATTGAGTTCGTTCTTACAACTAACCAAAAAATGGCGGACTTAGTTCAACGCCGTCTAAACTTTTCAAACAAAAAACTCAACAATTGATTATAAGATAAAAAAAACTTGAGTAATTAAAGAATGAGCTTATGAGGTAAATAGAAAAGTGAGCTAAAACTTAAACCTAAGATGATCCATGGGACCTGTTAACACCTTCTGTTACGCTCAACACCTTCTGTTACGCTCTCTCCCTCGCTTTTCTTATTCCCGTGCATGATGCCTTTGTCCCGATTGGCCCATGTAAAAGTGTGAAGCACATTTTTTTAACTCACTACTCTGGTACACCCCGTAAGGTACCTAAATATCTGCTGTTTAAACTACCGGTTTCCTCTAATTACGTTCTAAACAAACAAACAAAAATTGCAACAGTTAGTGCTGAAATTAAAACAAAACAATATGCATTGAAAAAAAGGCTCCTGAAAGTTAAAATTTTTACGTGCAAAAATTAATTTTTCAAATAATTCATTTGGTGGTTCGGAAAGTTCGGTTTTTAAAAGAAATTTATTTATAAAATTTACAATTACTTTAATCCATTATATAATCACCCCCTGTTTTTCAATAACCTCTTCCCATCTCTCTGGGAGCTTTTTAATTCCTCTCTCATAAAATCGCGAGGTTTTTCTGAAAAAAGCGTTCAATCCGATTTTTCACTTTGTCGTCGTTATGGAAATTCAAATCCTTCAAGTGGTTGCGCAGACTGCGAAGTAGCAGATAGCCGGACGGAACGAGGTCTAGGGAGTGCGGTAGGTGAGGTATAGCTTCCCACCCAAGCTCTGACAATAACTGACGGGTCCGCAAGGCAGTGTGAAGCCTCGGTGAGAGAGCGAGGTACTCGCACATAGGTTGCTCACTAATCCGAGCTCTTTTATGGCCACGTAAACGGTTGAGACTGATTTTTTTATTCTTTCAGCTGTTTCCCTAACTGTTGCACGGAGATTAACAATAATTTAATCTCTCACCTCCTCGAAAACAATTTGTTTTGGTCGTCCTGATCTGGGAGCGTCCGTAGCAGAGAAGTCATCCGTAGATAATCTTTTAAACCTTTTCTGACAACTGCTTTCATTTGTTTAGTTTTCTTCATAAACAGACATTATTTTTTCGGTTGGCTTTAGCAGCAGTTTTTCCTTTTCGGAAGTAAAACATCATAATACTCATGTGCCTAAAATGCTCTTCTCCGCTCATTTTTTCCACTTTTTAAAAGTTTTTTTAAAACGCTATAAACACTCACGACTAGAACGAGAACGCAAGTTAACATTAGAAAACAGTTTAGAGAAGGGGTAGAAGAAAGTCCTAATACAGTTAGAAGGAGCTCTACGTCATGAGAAGTGACGTATGGTGAATTAACGAATTAACTGAACGAGCTTTCCAAACTATCTAATATTATTAAACAAAGACAAATGTAAAATAAAAAAATAAAAATTAGGGAACATCTTATTCCTTAGCAGTAGTACAAAAATCTAATTGTTTCGGAAAATATAACATATTTTTAATAAATCTGCATTCGGTTATACAGGTTGAACATAGGTTTTCTCTTTTAATGAAAGACATATCAACTTCACATAATATCTTGGTGTTTGTAGGCAACATTTTGAAGCAAATACGAATTTTGAATTCAGTTTAGATTAGCATATCAATGATTTTAATCCTTATAAATCTATATACAATCGAATCATAGATAAAGTTTGATAAACTTTATCTAAACTTTAACTAAACTTTTATTTCCTATACTAACTATACCAGCTCCTTTGACTATTACCAGCTCCTTTGATTATTACCAGCTCCTTTGACTATTTATCCGATTGCATGCGTCTCAAGGGAATTACATCAAACGTTGAATTTTATGAAAAAAAAATCGTGAAAATTCGACTAGAGCACAGTTACTTAAAGTTCTTACTTATTTGACGCTGTCTCTTAAAAATAACACCGTGAAAATTTTTTTCCATTGGACCAAACATAGGTTGCCCTCAAATGACCATTCATTATTACAAATTGATTTATATTTTTCAACAATCAATATTTTAAAGCAAACTAATAAAAAATTCACATGAATTCATAAATCGAATATGAATATGAAATATGAATAAAAATGCTCACTGTTATGTTTCAGCTTACAAAATGTAATAAAAATCAATGAACCATCCCCAAAAATGCATCAATTTTCTTAAAAAAATTAGTTTTTTTTCTGGATTTTTTTTTTTAGTTTATTTTAGCTTTTTCCCCAAAAACTTTTAATTTTTTCTCATTGCTAAGTTCTGGCAACACTGCATCAAACCATACCGATTGCATTAGTTGGGTTATGATGAGCGGACGGAACGAAACCCATGATAACCCTCCGAACAACGAATGTTCTGGTCGGAGTAGAAGATCAAAATTCTATCGGAAGGATACGTTTTTTTTTAAAACTCTATCAAAACTTTTCGTAACAAATTATAAAAAGAACGTAGAAGACCAAAGAGCTTGGCAACGTTGATAAGGATTTAATGGATAATGATGTCTATTCCAGTAGCCATCTAACTATGGAGGTAAATATACAAAAATAAGTATAGGCACAAAATTGATTTATGTTACCAAGAAATGTGAAAAAAACAAATTCAGTACTGTAAATTTGATGAAGCCAGTACTTGATCGGTACTGGGGTAGTGTCTTTCCGTGTGCTTATTAGGGAGATTTCCAAAAAAAAAGGTTTAACTGAATCATGTAGGGGAATATCGATAAATATTTATTGAAACATCAGTCCGTAAGATAGAAGATGTAATAGCAACACAGCTGCCTTCAAAATGCAATACAAATAATGTCTCAAATTACGATAATTTGTTTAAATTAAACACATTAAATTGACATTCGTTTGCGTAAATCAATAAATCAACACTAAGCAGTTCGGATTTTAAGAAATTATACTTAATACAGTTGTCTTATTAATATGGAAATAATTACTGTCAAAGTGTATCAGATAATGTTTTATTTTGAAATATTTTACCCATACAAATGTCTGCTTCATTTATTTGAACAAATTGTCAATTGTTCACATATAAATTCAATACCGATCTCATTTATTTACTGTCAATTATATAATAGTTGTTACCTAATTAATTTGTATTCTTCGTCCACAGAATTAATGAATGCCCACTTTTGTTAATTGTTATTTATATTCCGGTTCATTGCGTCCTATAATAAAATATTAACAATATCTAAACATATTGTTGTTGGAAAGCTGCAAATTTCTTGCCACTTCACGTGCTAACAAAATACTGACATTTGTTAATTCACAAACTAATGAACTAATCGCATGCCGTTGGTTATTTCCTATGCCAATAAAGTTCACATTTTCCCATATTGCCCAAAAACAGATTTGCCGTAAATATTCAAAATGAAGTACGGCCAAACACCTACAAGGTGCTATCATCGCGGTGCTTTACTAATGACCAGAGTATTCTGCCAACGTTTGAGTTTTGCCATTTTTCTAAATGGGGAGAACTGCACGGAAATATTTATACTTAAATACTTTTAAATATATATTAAAAATATAGATTTAAATATCAGTACATAGAGCAAAGCAAACAGAACAGTGGCTATCGTAAAAACTATCTTGGCGAATAGGGTAGTACTTTGTTGGCATTTTCAAAATTCTTTTTGTTGACAGAATCTTTTTACATTGGATAAAACTATTGAACAAAGAACTTGTATGAACCCGAATTTTTTTCTTCAGAAATTTAATTGCCAGACCGACCGTTACAGACCGACCGTTGCCCGATGGTTAGTGCACGAGACCATCATTCGCATGATCTTAGGTTCAACCCCGAATTCGGCCCACCTGTCATTGTTTCTGCGACAGTCACCTCGATGTGTCTGTCTAAGTAGTCCAGTAATCGACAAGTCTTATAAATTGTTCTCAAACTGTGGCTTTACGAATCGTCGTTAAGCTGCAGTTCTAGTTGAGTGCGTTGAAAAAGAAAACGCATTCAAACTTACCGAATGTGAGAAGCTCTTCCATATCTCAATCATGAGATACAGGGGATTTTTTTTTTTTTTGTAACGGGTGGCGCATAAGTAACGTTAAGATTTATTCAACGTATAACTTTTTTCTTTCTGCTCTTATTTAACGTTGACATTTATTAAAATTTAGAATATAGTTTGGAAATATGTTCACTTTATGTTTTAAAAATATCTTCCAAATGATGCCCATTTTTGCTTCTACCTTATGTGCTCTTTCCAAAGCATTTCCCATAACTTTTCTTAGAATTTCAGGTCCCAGCGCCCCCACTTCTTCTCGGATATTGACCTTAAGTTGTTGAATGGTTCTTGGCTTATTGGCATAAACCATACCCTTTAGGTAGCCCCACAAAGAAAAAAATCGGGAGCCGTTAAATCAGGCGAACGTAGTGGCCACTTAAAACCAGAAAACCATAGTTGGACGAGCTGTATGAGCTGTGGCTTCATCTTGTTGGAACCACAAATCTGGATTGTTCTGCACCTCTGGCCTTAAAAAGTTTTCAATCATTTCCCGGTATTGAATGCCGTTCACATTGATCGCAACTCCTTCGTCGTTTTCGAAAAAAATATGGTTCAATGATCCTTTCTGAAGTATTCCACACCATACTGTGCATCTAAGTGGGTGTATTTGATCTTCAACAATTATTCTTGGATTTTCGGTGCTCCATATTCTGTAATTTTTTTTATTCACGTAACCATTTATGTGAAAATGAGCCTCATCGCTCATTACGAGTTTGTGAATAAGCTCGTTCTAGGCAAAATTTTTGAAAATTGTGAATTGCGTTGAATGCGTTCTTGTGCATCATTTGGTTTTAACTCGTGAACACATGTAAAATTCTTTGCAAAGACCGCCTAGATATCTCTAACTGCTGAGAACGTCGGCTGGTGGAAGCTGGTGGAATTCAATATAGTCGCCGTTAACGTCACTTATGCGCCACCCTTTACAAACCAGGAAAAGGAAACTTCTCCCTATAAGGATATAGGATGAGAGTCCATTTCAACTGACTCAAATTTCAACACTTCATTTTTATTATACTTAAATCAACGTACTGGTTTCAATTAATACCATGTTTGAACTTAATACGTATTTACACCATATCATGAACTTCTTTAAGTGTAAACAAAGAAACTCTTTACTCTCCTCCAAAGCAAACAGTTGGAAAACATATTAAAATTTCCACATCAACTGCCTCTTACCACACGCCCCATTTATTTAATTTATTTTTTTATAAAATAAAACATTTAATTTAAATAATTGATGAGCCAACGATTATTGATGAGATTTCTATACAACAATTAAGGTCGGTCATTGGTCGATGGGGGTACAACATCGACACGATTTGAACACATAAATTAAAATTGAACAGCAGAAAAAACAAAATCAAATTTCAACATCTCTGACACTTGAGCTAAACAAACAACCAAATGAATGAACACAAATCGTTTGCCATTCACATTGTGTTGTTCTTCCTCCTTCCACTGCAAAGTCAAAGTGTCCTGATTGTTTCGGTCATCCCATGCAAATAAAATCATTAAATGTCGGACTGAGATATTGGGCTATGCTCTGCATAATGTTCCATGTGAGAGAGGTTATTGGGGTTATATTTATTCTTAAGTTTTGCGATAAAATAAATGGATATCAGGGCAAAAAGTGAAAGGGAACAGAACGAAGTTAACCCTGAAATAGCAAACGAACAAACAAAAAGCGATGTTAAAACGAACATCATCATTCATCATCATTGCTCTTGTGTTGCTGCTGCTACTGCCTTCAAGTTTTCGAAATTTCTCCCCTTTCCCAACATTTCGTCGTTTCTCAAATGTATTTACAAATGTTCATTCAATATTTTTGCAACTGTAAAATAAACAAAGTTATGTCAGAGCAGCAGCATAAAAATGAAAAAGTTCAGACAAACAAACATTTCTTTACTAGAAGTTTGGGAATAAAGTTAAAACATAAAACAGAAACCATATGTTGTCACTCTTATGGCAAAAAGAAATACACGAAATGTGTCAAAAGGAATTCTAGCTAATGTTCTAGAATAGTTTCAGGTTTTTATTATATGTCAAAGCCGTACCAGAGTTTAGGCTAAAGGCCAGAAAGTATTAGTTAAAAATGGTTTCGATTGAAAGAAACATGGGATCAATTTGAAAAATGTGCTGAATATTAATGAGATTTTAGACAGACTTTGCTGAATTTTCCATAGCTTACATAATCAATTAAAACAGTTTGGCATTGCTAACAATTTTCAGAAAAACCTAATTTCCACCAACACCCCCTGAGGACTGGGAGGTAGCTTTATAAGTCCCATAGCAATTTTGAATAACTCTATCTAAAGCAAAAAAAAAAACAAAAACTTAAACAAAGAACGTCATATTATCAAGTTTTTTATGATACGGACAGAGTGGACTGTTGACTTCTTGACTGAATAGCTGGTGAACACGATAACTTTTGTGTGGCCTTCGTTAGAGCAGAAGACATAAAAGTATTTAAAAAGGCATAAATATAGGACCCAGAAGGAAGCGTTTAAAGTACGAAATGTCATGTACAAATTGGTTGCATGCTTTTTTAATCCGATTGAGCGCTGTCCGCCTGTTTGGCAAGCTGGCTGGTAGACGCGGTAACTGCTGTAAATCTTTATGATTTTTTTTAGGTCTTGGCACAGCATAAAATTTACAGATCGTGGCTGGAGAATGTAAACGGAATATGCCTTTTCTGATACCTCTTAAACAATTTAAATTTGTTTCCTAGAACTGCCCATTCGCTGCTCATTGGGTTGCCGTAGATTACATTTTTAAGTACGTTGTATTGATTTATAATACTTGAAAGAATCAAAACATTTCCCTTTTGGTACCACCGATAAAAATGACGTACTTAAACTATATATTCTTAGCTGCGTATGTTTTACTTAGTTGTACTAAATATAGTAGAACTTGGTACAGATTGAGCCTTTGCCAAAATAAGACCTCAGAATAAAAACGCGCATTGCCGTACTCGTATCTCTTGGAGTACATCCCAAACTACACGTAACGTTTCGTCTATAATTTCTTACTAGGCTGCAGTAGTCTAAATTTGTTTTCACGAGAGTAAAATCAACTGGGAAAAACTGAAATGGGAAGCCTTGCCCCATCCGCCATATTCTATAGAAGTTATCGCTTCTTCTGGGTGAAAGTATAACTAAGCATATGTGAAGTAGATATCAGGCCGAAAGCTTCAAGACTTCACTGTTGGCTTCACAATTTTAAGGTTATAGTGAATTAATAGTCTATTATGCCAACAGAATATCAAAAATATGTTCAGTTTGAAAATGCCTTCTGGTTATATAGCTCGGTGGCTTGGAGGTACCTGAGGAGATAATCCTTTAAACAGGTATTTTTATCAAAATTTATTCAGAAAATACCTTTCTTCCACATTCTCTGTACATCCTAACAACGTAAATTTTAGTGGAACCAACCATGGTTATTTCTTTCTTATACCTTCATCTGAGGAACTGAAAGAAATGCCATTCATATCATGAATGAAAATTTATTGGTCAATGCCCCAACCAGGTATTGAACCAATCTCTTTGGATTGCTTATCTAGACCACTTCCATTGATATATCGGAGGTCATCTAAATCTTCGAACGTTAACCCCAAAAAAAGAATGCACATGCCACCTCTGAAAACTAAGAATGCTAAAATATTTAACTAAAGAAAATATTTTTCAATGTCAACATTTTTTAAGCATATTCTACTTTTTTATTTGCTCTCAAAACATCAGAAACATTTTTGCTACGCTTTCATTCACTTTCTGCAACATTTTTCCTTTGTAACGGATGAAAGGCAAATAAACATTTACCACATGGGTACTCTTAGACGTAATGCAGAAGTTATGCTAAGCGAATCATTTGTTATTTCGTTGGTTCTTTACTTTTACATTTTTTACTAAATAAAACAAAAACAGATGAAACCAAGAACGTCAAAAAGGCGTTGAACATGAAAATGAACTTGAAACTTGAATTAGATGTATTTTTTGGGCGAATGGTGCTGATTTTGCTACTGTTGCTATAAGAATTTCATTTTCTAAAAGTTTCAAATGTATTTTCTAAGTAGTAACAAATGAATATTCGCATATGTTTGGAAAACATTCCAAATATTTGGATGGGAGTATTTCTTGAATATTTATGTACAGTGCGGTGCATGTGAATTGTCGCACTCTAAAGATATTCCGATATTAAGGGCAATTGGAACTATTAGTTGTATGATCGCCAAGTATTAGAAATAAACCTGCTGGTGAAGTTAACATTATTAATGTTATTTGACATTAACCGATTATTTATCGATGGGGACCCAAGTCTAATTGTCACTCACACCTTTACGTAATGGCTCAAGGAAATATTGGTACATGATATACGAGTCTTCTCCTTCTTATGTGGCGACTGGAATAGATAGCCTTATTTATTATACGATCTTCTGAGCTTCTCCTCCAATTCGTCACACCGAGCTTCGATAATATTTCAAAAACCTGGTCCTTCCAACGGAGTTTTGGTCGCCCTCTTTTGCGTCGTCCATCGAGTTCGTTGTCGAAAACTTTCCGTGCCGAAGCATTAGGGTCCATCCGCATAACATGACCCAGCCAACGCAATCGCTGTATATTAATGCGTTTGACCACGTCGATCTCGGCATATAGCTCAAACAGCTCATTTTTCATGCGACGCCGATACTCTCCGTCAACGATGAAGGGCGCATATATTTTCCGAAGTATTTTCCTCTCGAAAACTGCCAGTACTGATTCATCCGCTTGCGTCATAACTCAGAATTCTGCGCCATATAACAAGACAGTTAGAACAGGCGTCTGGTACAGTCGGATTTTTGTTTGTCGAGAGAGGGCTTTATCATTGAATCGCTTGCTTAGTCCAAAGTAACATCTATTAGCAAGCAATATCCTCCTTTTTATCTCCATGCTGATGTCATTCGTTTTGTTTACAGCAGAACCGAGGTAGATGAATTCTTCCACTACTTCAAAATTATAGTTGTTAACGTTCACATAGTGTCACAAACGAGTAGACTCTTTGTTCGTTGAAATCAATAATTTTGTTTTGTCCTCGTTTACCACCAGACCTATTTTCGCTGCTTCCTTCTCGATGGTTGAGGAAGCTGCAGTAACATCTCGCAGTTTTCTCCCATATGGCAATATATGGCTTTTATTAAAGATGGTACCATCTTTACCGTTAAAAGATAAACTGCAGCTTTCCTCATAATCATCTCCAACAGTATGTTGAAGAGGTCGCACTATAGACTGTCGCCCTGCCTAAATCCTCGTTCGTTGTAAAAGAGCTCACTTAGATCTTTGCTTATCTTTACTGAAGACTTCGTGTCAGTCAGGTCATCCTACAAAGACGGATAAGCTTCGCAGGAATTTCAAACTCCGACATGGCCTCATACAGTTTTTGCCGTATGATGAACGGACAAACAATACCAATTTTATTAGCAAATAAGACAGGTAATGAATAATAATTATGTAATTAGTTATATCCTGCCATACGAATATAGATCGTTTAACAACCGAAGAATGCATAAAACAGTTAAAACTTTCTACAAAGGTGGTGATTTAAATGTGATTCAAGTTATAAACCTCTCCAGATTCAATGTTGAATACCGACAAAGAAGATGTCAAAGAATGACACTTCTAATGGCGCCAAATTTAAACCTTGCGTTCTTGTTGGGACACTCTTAACTTTTAAGCAATTAGTTCCCACTGTATCATTTAGGGGCCACATTGTCATGAACGATATGATGACTCACCATCATATAAATGAGTATTAGGATGTGTTGAAAGAAAAAAAATTGGTTGTCTGTATTTTGTAAATTTAACGAATTTTGTAATTTTAATTGTAATGAATGTAGGTGTAAATATTCGAATTTAACACATCAGTATGTTATGGTTTTTTTATTTTACATTTTTTATATTTTATTTTGCAATATTCTTATTTTTGAATAAAAGTGAATACAGTCAAAGCGAAGTGTCGCAGAATTTTAAGCTCTTTAAATTAAAAAAAGTCACTATTAGAATTTGATGTTGGAGGCAAAAATGATTAAAGAACGAAATGTAACTCTGTTTAAGCCATGAATCACGACATACGATATATTACAATCGAAATTCAAACGGCGGCGCCAAACTTTAACATTTTTTTTTTTTTGTGATCAAAAATAATCGTTATTTTCAAATTTCGTGAGTTACGCATGTTCGATTTTTGCATTTCTGTTATGTTATGTTGGTACACATGTTTGTTATGTACGAGATTGTTGACAATATCAGCCATTTTGGATTGTCAGTTTGTTTTTGGTGGATAAGGTTAGTCGTGTTTTGGTGTACTTTGGCGTTCGGCTCATGCCAATCAATATTTACAGATGAAACGTGCGGCAGCGAAGATTGTTCCAAAATTGCTAAATTTTGAGCAAAAACAACGTCGCATGGACATCGCTCAGGAGCTGTTGAACGTCGTCAACGACGATCCAGATTTCCTCAAAAAGGTCATAACTGGTGACGAATCATGGGTGTATGACTTTGACATTGAAACCAAAGCCCAATCATCCCAATGGAAGCGTCCAAAAGGGCCAAGACCAAAAAAAGCATGTCAAGTTCGATTGCAATGGCGTGGTGCATCATTAATTCTTGCCATAAGATCGTACGGTCAATAAGGAATACTACCTTGAAGTTATGCGCCGTTTGCGCGAAGCAATTCGTCAGAAACGTACAGAATTGTGGGAAAACCAATCATGAATTTTGCACCATGATAACGCACCAGCTCACACATCGATGCTTGTGCGCGAGTTTTTGGCCAAAAACAAAACCGCAATCATGCCTCAACCAACGTATTCACCGGATTTGGCACCCGCTGCCGTTTTCGTCTTCCCAAAACTGAAAACACCGATGAAAGGGAAGCGTTTTGCTACGGTTGAGGAGATAAAAGAAAAATCGAAACAGGAGCTGTTGGCGATACCAAAAAGCGCGTTTCAGAAGGGTTTCGGGAATTGGAAACAACGCTGGCATAAGTTTATTATATCTGAAGGGGATTACATTGAAGGGAACAACATAGTTATTGATGAATAGCTAATTTTGAAAAAATTGAAAATAACGGTTATTTGTTGATCACATCTCGTATGTCATAAACCAACTTTAACCTCTTTTCCACCGAACGGCTTGAATTTGTTCATCGCCGACGCATGCGGTCTATGCTGTAGAGCCCTGTGTACCGACATCACATTGCCAGGTAGGTGGAAGAACCAGAAATGCCCTCTTTCCATGCATAATATGAGTTCGTTTTTACGGTATATCAGTTTTTTTTTTGTATCCAATAGCCTCATCCAACTTGATATGGCTCTTTTTAGCATCTATAAGCTTGCGTTTAATCAAGAAATACATGGATGTTCTTATATCAATATAAAAATGTCCACAAGTCCACAAGTCAAAAAATAACAATATTACTAATAAAGTTACAGTCCAGTAAATTGAAATAGGATTATTGGAAGTAGAAGTTTCTCTACTTCGATTACAAAGTGTTCCTAATATATGGGCCTACTACTATTTTAGTTAATAGTGTCGGTGTAGCGTGAGCACTTTTGGTTCGTTTTAACTAAATGTGGGCTTTCGTTTTCATCAACTTCCTAAGGACCTACAAGTGCCAGTGCTGTGAATGTTTATAAGAATGTAATTTTATACTGGCGCACAGAAAACGGGAGTGGTAGTTACTCAGTTTATGTTTTAGTTGTAGTCAGTCAATGGGAAGAATAAGAATAACATCAACGCCGCAATGTCCTGTGTTGCTGCTTAATTCACACATATAACTGATGACTTGTCATTTCTATATACTCGTATGTAGAATTGTTGTTTTTGGGTTGATTTCTGTTCTGGTTTTCGGGTATCCTTGATGTTGCAAACGTTTTTGATTTAAGGGCACAGATTTTATACAATTTCTATTTTGCATAAACCACCTCCCTCCCCTTGACCATGACAATCAGGAGAGGGTGTGTTTGCGTGTTTGGATAAAAGCAATGTGATGTATTTGGGCAGGATAAGGCTGTGGAGCACAAAAAGGTTCTATGAATATTTATATGGTTAACAAGTTTGTTATGTTGTGTCATTGAATAGTTGAACGTTGTATCTCGTCCCATACCAGGATGTTCTTTAGAATTTAATTAACCGTATACGCTATTTGAAACATAGGAAATCCGAAAGGATGAAATTTGAGGATTAAGCGAAAATATGTCACTTGATTTCCATTATAGATATGTGGAAATTTCTCAGAAGTTTGTGTTTTTTTTCCTTGTTGTTTGTCATGTTTTGGATCTGCCAAAGGTGACACAGTAATGAAGTGGTTTTGAATGTTATAAACATCAACATTTGCACTTATCTGTAGGGTACATCGGTAAAATTATTCTAATTTTCAACCTAACTATTTCATCCTATGATAAAGTAGACAGTTGTGATGTTAATGAATCTAATTCAACCTTCACATTAAGGGTGATTAATATGCAGCAATTACAAATTTTATTAGGTATTTTACAAAATTAAATACTTGACTTTCGTTTCGACCGGTGGTCTCATGTGGTCTCACGTAACTGCAGCTTCCCAAATAGTTTGGTAGTGTATTTATTCACTTCAACTCATGGCTTCAACTCATAAGGACCCCAAGTTCCTCGCTTTTGAATCATTTCCAACGCATGCAATCACTTGGGAATGGCTTGGCGGGTAACTTCTAATACTGAAGCAAGCTCTACCTACGTTTGATACGGATCCCCTTCAAGCAATGCCGTCAATTCAGTGTCGAGAACGATCGTCAACATCAAAATCACCGTCTCCAAAGCGACGGAGCCAATCTTGAAACGTTGTTGTTAGACTTAAGCAGCCGTTTTCTTCAATTGATAGAAAAACAAACAATACTTCCCGCATATGACGATTATTTGGCACAAAATCATACATATTCACACAACCAAAAGGATATGACGTCAAAAGAAAATCACTATTGTGTCGAGGCGGTATGTTTGCCATATGCCTAATTTCAGACCAAATAAGAATTATAATGAAAAACAAAACAAAAATAGAATACAGTACTTTTTATTTCATACATCACATACATTTAATATGCGATTACACCATGTAAATGTAGAAAAACTAAACATTTGAACGGTCTATCTCAAGTTAAGGAGTCCTTTTCCGTCCTTGTTTTAAAATCAGCACGGCAATTACAAACAAGTAAATTATGTAGACTTACTTATACTTGCTCCCATGGTATTTTTTCATTGGTGTAATATACGATAATGCGGGTTGCCACAAGGGGGTTTTTGAATTAATTTCTTTGAATTAACGCACAATAAAAGAAACAATATTATAACTTACTGAAGTCTTCCGATTGAAAATTATAGAGGAATTATTGATTTTTAGAGGGCAATCCATATGTTTGGCACTTTAAGGCACGTAGAAGTCTAGAAATTTATTTTCTGCAAGGCTAAGTTTAATAAGCTCTTAATGCGTTGAAATAAATGCAAACCGGATCATTAGATTATACAATTTGTTTGAGAAGAAGATCGTGAATATCTGATCGAGTCTTCCAAATTTCTTCTAGAATAACATACAATATAGGGTTATCCACTTTTCAGTTTTAAAATAAAGGGTTGCAGCAGTGGATCATTTTGAGGTAGTTTTCGACCACATTTTAGCACATTTCGGGAGGTATCTCGCCTATAACTTGACGAATGTTAGTTTTCAAATGCTCCAACGTTTTGGGATTATCCGCGTAAACACGATCTTTGACTTAGCCGCACAACGACACCTTCAGACCATAGTGCAGTCACTTTTTCCGGATACAAAGGCTTTTCCACAATCAGTTCTGGGTTCTCCGAGCCCCATATGCGAGAGTTTTGCTTGTTGACGTAACCACGGAGTGGAAAATGAGCCTCGTAACTAAAGAAAATTACGTTCGAAAAATCAGCATTGGAAGCCTGTTGCAGTATCACCAATCAGCATATTTACGGCGTTGTGAATGGTGAACCAGATTTAATTCTTGCGTGACTTGGACTCTATGTGGATGGATATGCAAATCCAAATGCAAAATACGCCATAATGAGTCCAATTGCTGAAAACGTTGTGGAAGCGTCTGCTATGCTTCCGGTCTCTTTAAATTTCTTTATAATCTTGTATTTAACAGCCAATAGTCTTCCTGGATCGGTGTTTTGAAACCACTAATGCAGCAAATGGGGCGGGGTTACTTAGTCGATAATTCTCAGATTTTACGCAAGCATAACAAATCAGAACAGTGGAGGAAAAATTTAGGGTACTGCAGTCTACTAATTAGAAATTACAAGAGAAAGATTAAGTTTCGAATAATTCTGCTACTGTGCCAAATTTGATTGAATTTATTGCAACCCAATAAATAATATGAACATGAAATTATTATTATTATTAAAATCGACCACTTTGGTTGGAAGTACCAATGAAAGCATTATTTATCGGCCGATTATTTCTAATTTTACCAAAAATTACAGAGCAACGCAGCTGACAAAAATTAAGAATACTGCAGTCTATGAATCTGGAATTTCAGCGATAAAATTTAATTTCGCAAAATCGTCCAATTATTATCAATTTGAGAGATACTAAAAGCGATGAGACTGTTTAGCCACCTGCTACAAAATATTAGGCCAAGATTTAAGGTACTTCATAAGAACTTCCGACAGTTGAAACGTCTATCGGACAGTCAGATATTAATTGACTTAGAAAGTCATGAAACATATTTGATCAAAAGGTACCTGGTACTTTAAACGGATGTTATATTTTTTGCCATATCAAACGTTGTATACCTTCATTCCATTGAGTGAATGTACAACTTGGGCAAAAGGCGTCCTAAAATTAATATCATACATAAATTTACAGTGCAAAGAGTTTTACAAATTATTGGTAGAAGTCAACATAATCTCTGTATCTAATTTTCGATAGAAAATAATTTTCCCATATCTTCTTTCTCAAATTTTCAAAGGTTCCATGCCAGCAGCGGCCCATAGTATGCAAGATGAGATAACAAGACGTTACCCCGTTTTCAAGCATTATATAAAGACACAGCCCGTTTTTACACTGAAAATATGTGTTTTTTTTAGAATTTGCCGACAATTGCGCCCACAATCAGTGCGATCCGTTAACAAAGTACATTAATTGGGATTGTAATAAAACAAAAATTTCACGCATTGCTTTTAGTTCGTCAAAAAGATTCTGAAAACTGTCATTTTCGAGGAGGTGGGTTCAGTACTTTTATGGCGAAGTTTTCCTCATTGATATGATTCCGTTGAACCATCCTGAGCACCTCAAGAAGCTCTTAAGTCGGTCAATATCTATATCGTCCAGATCTCTCAGGTTCCTAAAGAAACAAGAGCCCAGTGTTGATCCCCGTCTGTTCGACAGCAGTGTGTGTGAACGCTTCAATTCCAGGCGAGGCCACATCCGTCTGGATTGGTCACAGGCCCGAACAAACGCCCATCTACCAATATGCCCCATCTCGCAGTTGGGGCTTGCAAGTGGCCAGAGGCATCATGCCCACGGACTCTAACTCGGCTGGAGTTTGTAAGGTTGCCCTAGTCTGGCCAAGCTCGTCTGCTTGTCTGGGTGTTCGCCTACTGACAAATCTGTTCAGGTTGGACGACCCTAATCTAGCCCTGATGCGTCTCTTCGTAAGAAGATCGTACACTAGAATCCTAATACTTAAGTCTACTCCCAAGTTTGATAGTGCTGTAACTATCGTATCGGGAGATACGTTATTAAACGCCCCTTCTATATCTACAAAGGCTACCAAAGTATACTCCATGACGGTGAATCTTGGATGAATCCGACCAAGTCGTGCAGGGCAGTCTCAGGAGACTTACCCTTGCAGTAAGCATGTTGTCTATCCGGCACCAGCTTCCGGTCTATACTCGACCTAAGATAGATGTCAATGGGTCTCTCTCCAGTGTTTTTAAGAGAAATAATGACAGGCTAATTGGTCTAAAATCTCTTCTGGGAGGTTTTCCTGGCTTTGGACATAAAGACTCCCTCCACATAGTAGGGATGTATATTAAGTCAATACAGCCGATATAGAGCTCCTCAAGCAATATACATGTTAAGGTTAAGGGATTTCATATGAATACTTTGGTAATTGTAATGACAAATTTAGAATGCCCTTCATCCTATGGTGGCCGGTATAAAAATGCAGAATTTTAGTGGATTCTTGTGAACATTCCAAATGTATGATAACAACAATATTTTAGGGTTTAAGGCCGTTTGCTTATACACCTTTAAATGCTCAAGGAAAAATAATTGGCTAAATTGTTCCAACACCAAAAATGGTATTAGGCTCATGTATTTTGCGAAATTATGTCACCAGATATTATTAATAAACATTACAGTCCTGATTTTTTTTTTGTTAATTTGTATAAGGATATTTCAGTAAATCTTTCTCTCTTTTTTGTGGAAAAAATGTGAAACCATCACTGTTGTGGTGCACATGAAGCAGAAAAAAAACCTATTCAGATTTGCAAGAATAATGTTCAACAATTTTGAAATGTCTGTTGACAGGTGTAGTAAATCTTCCAGCTGGCTGCCGGTATTCTTTTTTCATTCCATTTGCGTTCTTTTGCATTTAATGCAAATATTTGCCTTCTTATAATGCATAATCACAGCTCACACAGCGGGGAAACCATCGCGGGAAGCAAGAAACGCCAGCGGAATAAACATCAAGCAAATGTCATCTGAAATGTTGACAAATATCACGTTTTGTACAAGGAAAATCGAAAAGAATAAAAAAACCAAGAAAATGGAATAGATGATAAACAAACACAAAGCTTATGGCAGAACAACCGGTAAAAGAGAATAGCGGCAATATGAAGGATATTTCCGCTAACGGATTTCAATTCTTTTTCTTTGGTTACATTAAAGTATTTTCTACATTAAAAGTATTTTCTGTAGCTTAAGAAATTTCAATTTAGAATTTTCCTGCTTTAAAATGATATTCCCATGTTAGAAACAAATCGGGCGTTCCTTTCCGCCATATTGTCCCATTGTTGGCAGTTTGATTAATCACCGTAATGTGAATTGGTGCCTTGTGAACTGTTTCGACAAATTGTTCCTTGTCGACTATAATGACGTTTTATGCAAACGTCAAGGTGGCAAATGTTGACACAATTGGACCTTTTTGACTTCAGTTGATCGTTAAAAGTGTGGTGGCTAAACCGAAATACGAGTAGGCACCCCAACCTACGTGCCTTTTTAAGAGAAACCCAGGGAAAGTTAACATATCTGCACATGCAAGGAAAAACTACTCAATTAAAAACTTTCCGTTTTCAGATATCAAGCATTTTTAAAAAAATTGTTATTACTGAAATCTGTTATAACTTTCGAAATATGTAAAATTTTGAAACCGCGCTAAGACGAAAATATATGATTTAAGGACGTAAACAGTAGTAACAAAAAATACATTCTTAATAATATCAATAATTGTTATAACTTATGAATTACAAATTTGCGTCAAAATAAATACAATAATAATAACGAATATCACCACTCCATTTAAATGGAGTTGGTGATAATAAGGGAAATACAGGGTGTCCGTCGGGAAGGTATACTACTTTGTTTTGCCCCCATTTTGGTAAACATTAGCCTTGACAGTTCATATGCAATATGGCAGTCGTGAAGCAGAGACGTGGCAAATTTATTATGGAAAAATATTCGATAAACCAACGTGATTTAATCATTAAAACCTTTTATCAATATCAACCATTGATTACTCTGACAATGAGATAGTTACGTGAAATTTTTGGGAGAAACAACGAGCCAACAAGACCCACTATTTATCGTGTAGTGAATGATTTCGAAGAAAGAGGGTCTGTAGCTAATAGGGCCAAGCATGGACCACAACGTACTGCAAGATCGGCTGAAAACAATACTGCTGCTCAAGAAAGTGTTCACAGCAATCCATCAACCTCAATTCGACGCCGTGCTCAGGAGCTTGATCTTCAAAGAACAACTTTGGCCACAATTTTGCACAAGCATTTGCATTTGTTTCCATTTAAGTTTCAGTTGACACAAGAGCTTCTTCCACAAGACCATTTAAGCCGCTGTACATATGCCAATAGGATGTTACAGCTCGCCCACGACAACCCCGATTTTCATAAAAAAAAAATCATAATGAGTGACGAGGCACATTTTCATTTGAATGAATAATGAATGAACAGAATAGTCGGTTCTGGGCAATGGAAACCCCTCAAATTATTCATCAGTCACCTTTGCATCCATTAAAAGCGACAGTCTGGTGTCAAATAGGGCTGGAGAAATCATATTGTGATATGATTGAAAACTTTTTAACGCCACAACTGCATGCTTTGGGCTTGATTAACATGTGGTATCAACAAGACGGTGCCACATCGCATACAGCCAGGATTACAATAGAATTCCTGCGATACCTCTTTCCACAACAAGTTATTTCAAGAAATGGTGATGTTGATTGGCCTCCACGCTCGCCTGATTTGACTGCTTCGGACTTTTTTTTGAGGGGATATCTGAAAAGCAAGGTTTATGCAAACAAACCAGAGACGCTAGAGCACGTCAAACAAAATATTCGTGATGAAATTAATGAAATACCGCGTGAAATGTGTGGGAATGTAATGAAAAATGTGCTCAAAAGAAATCGCATTTGCGAGGCTAACATAGGCAGACATTTATATAATATTGTATTGTATACATAATTGCCGACATTGAATAAAACATTAATCAATATAAGATCCATTCTCTTTCATTTTGTCAAAAATTATAAACAAAGTAGTATACGTTCCCGACGGACACCCTGTATCTACTGAAATCTAAATATAATTCTGTGCGCAATACACTCGAACTCACAGGAACTCACGTAAATCAAGCAATTTTGTAAGGACAGCCGACTGTCAAGCATTCGGTGAGTAATTTCAATTTATATGGTAGGTTTCAGAATTGATTTGGAAATGGGGCCCATTTTCGTTCTTAGTTTCCAGAATTTGGTACAGTTGAAAGAAAGATATAAATCAATATATATAAGGATCAAGTCGGCCATTTATAGTATCAGAAGGGGCGTAGTAAGGTATTTGAATTGCTTCAAATTTTGGTTGCGAATTGTAAAGCAATAAATCGGACAAAACCAAAACAGAGGAAAAAAAATAAACCATTTGCAATGTTAGATTTCGTTGTCGTATCAAACAGTATCTGCTTTCATTCTTTCAACTGATATCAAAAATTTCTAAAAATATTTACTATAGAGATAAATATCATTTGAAAAGAGCAGGAATATAAAGAAGACAGATTTGTATTTATGTCTCGTTTCTGTGTACACATATTACCCAAATATAGGATAGTGCTACAAACACAAAACGGGGACCAATGGGTCCCGTTATTTAAGGACGTTGAAGGAGCTTTCTTTTGCCAGTACTGCGCCGAAGGCGTAACAGTTTCAACAACATTTGGTTCCGCCAAGATGGAGCAACTGCACATTTCGCCAGACCAGTTATGGCGGAGCTCCAACGCCAATTCCCAAACAAATTAATATCCAGAAACTCCACTTTTCGCTGTCTCCCAAAGTCACCAGACATACCTATAACTACAGCAGACTTGTTTTATGGGGTTATGTCAAGCAAGAGGTGTACAAGACGATACAAAGGAGTTTGATTGAATTAAAGCAGTACATTAAAGCAATAATTGAGGCGATCCCGCAATCAATAATTTTCTGATGTCGCATATGCGTGACTGAGCATGGTGACCATTCACGTTCCATCATCGATTGGTTTTGATCAGTTATATAAAATAAAATTGAATTTTCTATACAACAAAAAAAAAAGAAAAAAAAAGAAAAAAAAAGAAAATAAAATAATAATAAAAAAAAGTATTTCATCCTCTTATTTAAGTGTAATTGGTGCGCTGGTGAAAATTCTAACCCTAACCCTTTGCAGTTCACGAAACTGTAATATCCGAGCATTTGGAAAACCCATTGCTGCTATCTCCATTCCATCTGAAATATTGCAATATTCAACCAGCTGTAAAGTCGGTTTTCACCACAACATTGAAATATTTTTATGTTCTTGCACATGCTCAAAAACATGTGAATTCAGGAAAAAAAGTAAATTTTCACGATCTCATTTTAATTTAATTATTAATATTAGTGTATGTATTAAACGTATACATTAAGACACTTTCTATTTTGGAAACCTTCAAATATTTACTGCATCTATATTTGAAAAATACGAAAGTTCGGCCTTTAAAACAATTGTGTTAGTTATGATATTTAATTTTTTGTTTTTAATTTTCTTGCTTTTTTGTCATATTATGAAGACAAGTTATAGCATCAGGCATGCAAATCATAAAACTTTATTATCAAAATGGGTGATCTTCCAGTTATTCTGGTTGTCCCTTCCAGTCAACTGTTCAATGATTTCGGCCAAATTCGAGTCAACTGGCTGAGGGTACAACCAGACAGACTTTCAACCAAATTCAACATCTGTCGATCCTGCGATCACAGTGTCCGTGAGAATGCGAAGGAGAATCGAAGGCGGTCAATCCCACATTGCACTCTACAAATAGGTCTTTCTCTATTCTCAGGTATATGTCAATAAGACACGAACGACGGGTGCTCACAAAGTCAACGTAATCCGAACCAGACCAATCTATGTGCCAATTTCATCCAAAATTGGACCACGACGGCCATGGAAATGGTCCCGTTTATCAAGGATAGTGTCGTATCAAGTAACAAAAAAATTCGTTTATATTTCAAGCACATCAAGTTTTATTCAATTTTAAACCCTAGCGGTTCCTAACAGAAACCCCTTTACATTTCAGGAAGGCGAAAAGCCGACTTTTGTGCTAACCGTAGATTCTGAGCCGGCAGTTAGAATATGGAATATTAGAATCTTCCACCCTAGTTGTGGGCGTGGTTACTAAAAAGTATTAACGTATTTCAGCGTATATTTCGCCGATATAGAGGGAGGTTCAAATACAGTCATACTTTTGAATTTTTTTTCCGACAAAGCTGACAAAGCTGACTGCTGGGATAGTTGGCCTATATTTGTTAAGAATGCAATTTCGAGCAATCTTTGATACTACAGAGCCATAACCACTGACTTTTTATAAGATGAAATTGAAGATATGAAGATTGACAGAGTAACACTATATCAAATTGGTTCCAGGTATGGGCATGTTTCAATAAGGATGAACATAGAGAAGACTAAGATTGTCCAATAACTTTATTGTTTATGATGTGGATATATAAATGCCATAGCTTTAACTCGTATATTAAAATATAAAACGGAGAATTTTTTACAAATTTCAATAAAAGATGAATCGCTGTTTACCAGACTCTGAGCTCCTTGACAAGATTACGCGACCCTTCAAATAGCTTTCAACAATTTTTTGGCAAATAATTGCCAACTGCAAATTGCGATAATTAGATGCTCTACTGTGCATCCATACCGAGGAAGCTAATAAATGAAAATAGTAATCCACAGATAATTGAAGTATCTGTTATTTCTAGTTATGGCTTTAAACATGCCAAAAGAAGCTGAGTTTTTCCACGTAATTTTAAAGACATTTGTAGTTAGGCCATACAATGTTTGCACAAAGTTATCCACTTAGTGGTTTCAAAACTGCCGATCTGGCAGTCAGCTGTTAAGTCATCTGAAGAGTCATTTATTTAGTGAAAAGTTTGTTATTTACGAATATGTATCGTTGAACAACCGAAGAACGGGTAAAAATAGTTAAAACTTACTAATACTTATTATGGTCGTCATAATCGATCTACTGATTATAAAGAAATTTGAAGAGGCTGGTAGCATTACAGATGTGGTCAGATCTATGCATCATCGCAATATAGCGTTAGTGAAAGTGTGGTGAATAATCCGAATTTCAATTCGGAGCGCTATAGCCGTATGATATTGAACTGGATGATATGTGGTTTCAATAAGACGGTGCCACGAGCCAAAAAAACAGGACCGAATGTGGCTTCATTGAATGAGAAGTTTTGGCGACGTCAATTGGCCACCAAATGACGCGATTTAGTGCCATTAGACTTTTTTTGTGGGGCTACGTTAATGGCCGTGTTTACTCGGATAATCCCCAAACGTTGAAGTCGAGTTATCGCCGAGATACTGCCCCATATGTGCGAAAAAGTGGTCGAAAATTACGTTAAAAATATCCACTGCCACAACCAATCAAGAGGCAGTCATTTAAATGAGCATTATAATGAAATAAAAGTTTCATCAAAGTCATAGCTTTATTTGTGTTTTATTTAACTTTACTTTTGAAACTGAAAAACGGATAAACCCGGCATAAGCAAAAACCGTTTTTTTATCTTTCGACGGACCGGTACACCGACCACGATAGTGCATCTGCACTCCATGGTAACGGGTACGTAAAGTACGACTCTATCGAACTTATGACGCATGACCAACTTTGGGTACGAGTATGTCCACTTGTCTTGTTGAATATGTTGATATCGTGATGGTTCAAAAACTACTACCCTGACATCTTCTGAAAACAAGAGCCAAAACTCAATTTCTTTCACTTTGCTGGTTGCTTTATTGATTGAAATCATTATGTCGATGTTGGTTTTGAACTTAGCTCATTTGCATATTATTGGCGACACTCCAGAAGCTACTATTTTTGCAACATAGGCTTTATTATTACGGATTCGAAGTGTATGCCATTAAGCTCAAAGAAATGTATTCAGCTATACAAGTAAACACCCCATTGTTTCCGTTTCCGACTGTGTGTTTAGCTTTTTCAATTCAACACTTAGAAGGCGCTTGTGGCCTTCAAAAAAATTATAACGCGTGCAATTACTTTGGATGTAAAGGCTTACGAGGTTACTGTTAATGCTTAGTAGACTAGAAAAAACTGGAAAAAAATCAATTTTATATTTTTAATATCAACGTTTCTCTGGTTCTTCAGCGCCACTCAAATGCCATTTATTTCAATAAAATTTGACAGTTGATAAAGCAGTTCCGCAATTTGAACATTAGCTGTACTAATGATCTCCCTCTTGATGTTAAATAATTTTCCACTCATTTCATTTTTTTTTTACTTTTAGGAACAAACCGCAATCTCGTGGCGGGAATAAGAATTTTGGGAATAAGGTGATTATTTTATTTTAATACTCTATAACAATAACGAAAGAAATGGTATGAAGTCATCAATTTCCAAATAATGACAGTCACAAGTTTCTCTCTCGTGTCAATTGATATATCATTATCATTGTTGGATTTTGTTACTTTACTTCGAAGGAGGATTTGGAACATCTGAGTTCTTTGCCAAAACCATAGCCATGGTGGGAAAATATGGTTTTCTGACTTTCAGAATTTTTTTTTGGAAGAAATGGCATAAAGCCATCAGCTAAAAACGTTTGCTTTTGCAATCGCAACATAAGGACTGTGATGCATAATATGGATTATTGTTTGGTTTCAGGTCGTATTTATAAAAACATGATTCGTTATGATTTTTGATAGCGGTCGACAATCCGTTTCAAGATAATAATAAATAATCTGCTCACGTATACCTCGAGCTTCGACTAAAATACAGGAAAAAAAAACTATCGTAATCTTTTTGCATATTAGCTCATTTCCAGATATTCGAGTTAACTCCACGTCACACCAGCTCATAAACGATCAATCTTGTAAACGATCGTGAATCTTCATCAATTTCGGGCTTTCTTACCGTAGCAATAGAACATATAGAAAAATAACCGACCAGAAATTTGGGGAAACATTCCAACTTGGTCATAAGGGATGGCATATAGGGTGGCGCATAAGTAACGCTAAGATTTGATCAGTGAATAAATTTTTTGTTAAATCTTTTTTTCATGCCTTTACAGAATTAACTAAATAATACTTGAGAAGTGAAAAAATATGATGGAAAGGCTCAGCACAGAACAAGGAACCAAAGTTGTACAATTTTCCTTTGAAAGTCAGCATTCGATTATTCAGATCACATCGAAATTTCTTTCATGTTCGAAATGCTCCTAGCGCTCCAACAATTTACCGATTGGTTCAGCGTTTTGGGCAACAAAGGGCTGTTTGTGATCTCCCGCGTGCTGGAAGACCTCGTGCAGTTCGAAATGAAGTGACCATTGCTCGAGTGCAAACAAGTATTGAGGAAAGCCCCGAAACTTCCACCAGGCAACATTCGCAGCAGTTAAAGATGTTTAGGTGGTCTTTGCAAAAAAATTGACATATGTTACATCTTACATCCATATAAGATGCAGTTGGTTCGCGTGTTAAAACCAAATGATGCACAAAAACTCATTCAATATATTCGCCATTAACGTTACTTATGCGCCACCCTTTATAATAAAAAGGGCCTTTGGGAGATCTGAAAAGCGAAGACGTTATAATTTTTTTCAGTTGGATTTTGAGAAATTCAAATAAATCATTTCCAAGACATGCGATTCCTAGTGCACTTCTTCTGCGTTTATTAGCATAAGAGCATATCGGCTAAATTAATAATTATTAACAATATTTAGCAGAATTTATTTTGATTCCCATCTAATACATCTCGACCTATCACTGTGCACAGTGGCAGTTCAGTTTTTGGATATGGAGTGGCGGTTTGTAGGCGTAAAAAGAATTAAAAGAACTTATTTAAATATCAACTTATGAAAGGAGAGTTCTAAGTTGACCCTGCAATATGGTTTGGTTGCGGCTAAAGGATTTCCTTAGCCCTTTAGGCGGCACACAACAAACTGTTAATAACGACATTGAAAGGAAACACATGTTACAAAGCCGGATAAAGAACACAATGTAATGGTGTGATGGCATTGGAGAGACAAACAATTCAGACGAAATAAAGAGAACAGTTTTATTGTTTCATTATAGAAAGTTATAGGATGCTGTCGAGAATAGTCGACGCAAAATAAGAAGGGATCCCCCTTAAGCTATTTGCAATTTATTGTTTTCTATTTTAGTCATGCAAAGATGTCGTCTGGGTCGAAGCGTAGCCTAGAGCCATTAGTCCGTTGGTTGATAACAAGCAGAATCAAGATTTTTATATGTATATGTGTGGAAAAAAAATGCATGGCTTTCGTGTCATGATAAAGCACTGCTGACTCATCTTTGCTTGTGAGAGAATATTTGGCCAAACACAACACCGTTTTCATGCCTCACCCATCATATTCACCAGATTTGACCTCCTGCGACTTTTTCCTGTTCCCAAGATTGTTCTTTTGTGATTCATTTTTTTCGATAGCACAAAATCGCCAAACACGCAAAATACTTGTCTTATTTATGCCTCTCACAAACAAACTAATCATGCTATATGGATTAAACCGTCAACATATCTTCGAGACGAGTGTACCAACCTAAAAAAAAAGTAATAATCGAAAGACGAATGTACGTAGCCCGCGAAATTTGAAAATTCACCTTATTTTGTGAACACACCTCGTATATGCAATGTATACTCGGTTACATCCAGCATTTTTGATGTACAGAATATAGGACTTGTAGCCTTAAAATAGTGCAAGGATGCAGAAATCTCAAATGACATGTCTCAGGTTTTTAGCTGGACTACTAAAACCTATCGACTGATGACATTTCAACCAATGTTATTCAACAGCTTGAACATCATTTCCAAAATATTTTCATACAAGTATACTGCTATTTTGCTATGTAAGATTTTGTTGATTGATTGATGAATTTAATATAGGAGAAACAGCGCCAACCGTTAATAGAATGTAGTTAGTCGCTGAAGTACCCTATTAAACGATGAAAATGGGTCTTCAGAGAAAGGAAACAAAATAGACAAAAATTCAGTTCAAGCAAGGATTTGTATATAAATTCGAATCTTTACTCTACAAAATCTTTTTTTTTTTTTTAATTTAATATTAGAGTATATTTTAGGTGAATTTTCGTGTAGTAGCGAACATCCATCCATACACAATGATCTATCCAACGCTATTGTCATATTTTAATAAACTTTCCTTCGTCTATATATATTTACAGATTATATACGAGTACCTTATTGTTCATACCATACCGGTACAATCAGTCAACGATTGCACAGTACAGCAAAAATTTTGAGGGTTAACATCACCTTCACATAATTATTGCTCTAAATGTATGTAGTCGAATCTCGGCTAATCGTTGTATGGGCATACTATTTCTTTAGGGGCTAGCAAAACTGCGGTAATGTGGTAAAAAAGAAACTACAAAAGTTTGATTGAACTGCTTCTTGAGAATAATATGTGCAGTGAATACTTCAGCTATTACTTTCATATGTCCTTTTGACCCTTTATAGAATGGCATTAGCTGAAGTGCACATGAGGTACATAAATGCTGTGATCAAAAACTTCATTCCTCACCGTAATTTCTTTCTTGTGAATTCAATCGACTGGAAACGGTAGCCAAAATTTAGTTCACATTTATAGCCCTGTCAGAGGATGTTTTATTGCAAAATCTATGAAATTTCTTTCAACATATATGGCGGCAAATGCCTTGTCTACTAGCAAGAATACCAAGTGCATAACACCGTGATCAAAGAAAATAGTCAACATTACCTTAGCTTTTAATCGACTTTGACGTGTTTTTTTTTCGGTTTCGCTCAATTGGAAGACATTTCGAAGCTTGTTGACTGGATTTACCGATTTACGTTTCATGCCTGAACAATCATGTAAAATAGCACGTAATGATTCATGACACAGAGGAAGATCACCGGCTATATCTCTCCAACTTGAATGTCGATTCCCAGCCACCATTTATTTCACTTTATCGACCGCAGCAAAGCGAATCTTTTGCCACATCCACGACATTTCCATGCACTTTACCACTCATTTACACGCATTTCTGATGAAGTTGATTCTGTAACATTTTTAGCGATTTCGCACCCTATTTGCAACAAAATTCTATTTGATATTTATATCCATTGCAAACGACGCAAAACACACTTCAGATGAACTAAAAAATCGAACGGCAAATAAATTAGACGACAGATCATGCGAGGACAATTATGCCAACTTAGCCACAAAGAGAATTTTTTTAATCTCTGTAAGAGATTAAATTAACAATTTTCGGGAAATTTTTGGACAAAATGTATTTTTATATCACTTTCCACAATATAATTGTAGATTATTTTTTACCCTGTAATTTACTTCTTCTTAGGTGGCGACTAAAATCGATATCCTTATTATACGCCGCCCGTAGAAAATAATTCCAAGCGCTTCGATCTTCTGTGCTTCTCCTCCAATTTCAGTATTTCAAAAGCCTGGTCCTTCCAATTGAGTTTCGGTCGCCCTCTTCTGTGCCGTCCATCGAGTTCGTTGTCGAAAAATTTCCGTGCCGGAGCATTTGGGTCCATCCGCAACGCAACACTAGCCAAAGCAATCGCTGTATATTAATGCGTTTGACCACGTCGATGTCGGCATATAGCTCATACAGCTCATTGTTCATGCGACGCTGATACTCTCCGTTAACGATGATGGGTCCATATATTTTCCGGAGCATTTTCCACTCAAAAGCTGCCAGTGATTCATCCGTTTGCGTCATAAGTCAGGATTCTACGCCATATATCAAGACAGGTAGAACCGACGTCTGGTACAGTTGGATTTTTTGTCGGATTGTTTGTCGAGAGAGGGCTTTATCATTGAATCGCTTGCTTAGCCCACAGTAACATATGTTAGCGAGCAATACTCTCCTCTTTATCTCCATGCTGACATCATTCGTTATGTTTACAGCGGAACCGAGGTAAATGAATTCTTCCACCACTACAAAATTATAGTTGTCAACGTTCACACAACGTCCCAAACGGGTAGACTCTTTGTTCGTTGAAACCAATAACTTTGTTCTGTCCTCGTTTACCGCCAGACGCAATTTTGCTGCTTCCTTCTCGATGCTTGAGAAAATGGGGGAATGGGGAAAATTCAAAATTTTGCCCTCTGATTGTTATTTACTTGGGAGTAATCGGATCCCTCTGCAGAATTACCCAAGCAGCTCACGACTTTCGAACTTCGGGCAAGTATTCCCTGGTAATGCCATCAGACATCCGTTTGATGGTAACTAAAGTGAGCAGGCAACTAGTTAGGAAACCTAAATGGCATGCTAACACCGATGCGTTTTAGGCCAGTAGGTAACTTCTGTTACTGAAACTCAACTCACCAGCCTAGTGGTCGTTGGCAGCCCCAATACTAGGATCTGAGACAGTGGCCTGATAAGCCACTCATCTTAAAATTTAAATTATCATGAAAATACATTTTATGGAAATTTTCTCGGTTTTGTACTAAAAATGGTCGAAAAGGATCTTTAAAAATGGAGGTAAGAAATCTCTCAGGATGTTTGTTAAGTATTTTTAAAATGTTTTGATATAAGAAATTCTTCATTTTAATGTATTTTTTTTTTTAATTTATTTGTATGAAAATATGCCATTTAACTCTACTTTTTTGTTGGTAACGGAGAAAACGGAGCGTTTAAAATTTTGAAATGAAAGTGAATGTTCAGCGAAAATAATATCGTTAAATTTCGCTAATGGAGTATAATCAAAAAAATCGGATCATTGCAACATTTTCATTGATTTTCAACCTATTTCAATTAACATCGAAATAAGTTACCAGTTAACTAAGGGATGCCATAGAAAAAAAGCGTAGCTAGGTGGCGACCAATATTTTGGACAGTATCCATGTAGAAAGGGGATGTACCTATACGATTGCATTGCCGGTATACAATCGATGTTGGTTGACAAGACTAATAGGCAGGGATTTCAGTCGCTCGTCTTAGCCGCTACTATAGCAATGAATCATACATCAATTGTTTAATACGACACACAACTTAATGCTTCCAGCCACCAAATTGTTGCCCTTTAATATGTCGACAGAACAATACTACACTTCCCTTTACCCCCAACGCAAACGGGTTTTTGTTTCCCTTTTTGTTATTATTCTGCAGTTGATGCTAATAAAAAATGAATTAATTTTCATTTTTCCCCCTCGTCGTAATCAACTGCTTGAATTAATTTATTGTTTTGTCAGCAATTTACAGCCCAACTACATTCGACTTACATTCAGGCCCCCTATAAATAACTTAAACAACAGAGGAGTGTATGGAAAACAAATCGTCTTTGAAAATGTTCTTTCGCATTAATGTCAACTAAGAGTTTGCATTTTTTCCACTGACAACGGTAAGTAAAATTAATTGTCATTGAATTTTCATTAAGTCAGCATTAAAAGTGGAAACCCTGATTCGTTCCACAGTTATCTTTCAATTTATTTTGCTAAATAGTGAAGCAAAAAGTGAAAAAAAAGCAGGAAAGAAAAAAGGGCGACACGAAGAAATAAATAAATTGCAGATCATGACCAACGTTGTAGTTTCGGTTTTGCGGGGATATGTTTCCCCGTCTGCGATTGCTGTGGATTTATTACAATTCATATTTTTGGTCATTTTGTTTTATGAGTTTTCATTTTGTACCACAACCAAAAGAAAAAAGAAAAAAAAAAAAAAGAAAAATATTATGCGGAAATATGGCCATATTTCTAGCCACTTCTTGTTGTGTTTGAGGTTTATAATGATTATTTGCTACGCAATTTCGGCCCATTATCAGGGATAACTATGTAAATTGCCTTAATACATATTAGGTTTACGAAAAATGCAGATGAATTTCAGGTATTATGCGCGGTAGGAAATAAATATTTTATTTTAATATTAATATGTTTAAATGTAAGTTTTAATATTAATAGACTTGGCTTCCAAGAATTAGATTAAAACACCAATTATGTAGTATGTCTATTCAGGTTATGGCTAGCAACGGCAATGTTGAAGAGGCTTTGGGTATTTTCTTACATCACAGCTGCCAGAAAATACGAGGCTTGTATAGTGACCGAAAGAAGATTACAGAGTTCTAACAAAGCTTCGCTTAGATGTAGCGGTCACAAATAAAATATTCATAATTCGAAATGAAAACAAGAAAATGAGAAACTAGGAAAATACTAATAAAGGGTGTCCCAAAAAGAACACAAGATTAAAATTTGGCGCCATTCGAAGTGTCATTGTTTGACATTTGAACAATTGTTATTGTTTGCTAGTAGAAGGTACGAGGTTAGTAAAAATGGAGCGCTACACGAATGAACAACGCATTCTCATTGTGAAATTGTTTTACCAAAATGGTGAAAGTTTTGCGGCCACAGTTCGCAAATTGCGATCAATTTGGGGTCACAATAATTCTCCAAAAGAGTCAACTGTAAAGAGATTAATGGATAAATTTGCCAAAACTGGGTCTGTTAGTGATGTAAAGACAACAACGCGCCTTCGACCAGGTCGATCGACCGAAAATGTCGCAGCTGTACGTGATGATGTCGCTCAAACTCCATCCACTTCAATTCGACACCGAGCTCAGCAAATTGGTGTCTCCAAATCCACTATGTAGCGAACTTTGACTCAGGAACTGAAGCCAGCTGACCATGCACAGCGAAGGGAGTTCGATAATTGGGTATTGGAGAGATAACATGAAAATGCTGATTTTGCCGATAAAATCATCTTCAGTGACGAGGCCCATTTCCATCTTCATGGCTTCGTCAATAGGCAGAATTGTCGCATTTGGGGCGAGGATAATCTTCGAATGATTCACGAGAAGCAAATGCATCCTTAACGTGTCACTGTGTGATGTGGGTTTTGGGCTGGAGGAATCTTTGGACCTTTTTTCTATGAAAAATGAAGCATGTCAAGCACAAAGGGTCAATGGTGTTCGGTATCGTGAAATGATAACCAGTTTTTTCGTGCCTAGAATTGAAGAAATGAATATGGAGAGCATGTGGTTTCAACAAGACGGCGCCACATGTCATGCAGCCAGAGAAACAATTCAATTCCTGCATCAGTCATTTAAATCTTGCGTTCTTGTTGGGACACTTTAAGTAATGGTTCTTTATGAATTTCCTTGCAAGTTGATGCCTGTGGAAATATTAAAAGAATATCAAACAGGGCACGAAGTGTATGTGACATCTTGTTTGACCACTTAAAAAGGCCACTTGTTGCCGGGTTGTCGAAATTCGTCATGTGGCTCAGTTGCTACAACTGTCCCCTATACATACTAACGCGGCGTTCGATCTTTGATTTAGCTTGTTTATAGTTTCTGATTTTACCGAGTCATCTCAAGTGCATTTTACGATTTTTACAATGGATACAAATATTGAAAAAAGAATTGGTCTAAAATTTTGCATTGCAAATGGAATTTGTACGCCGAATAGCTGAGAATATAACAAAAGCTTTACGGGGAATCGTGAACATGAATCGAACAGCGCATTCACAATTAGTTTAAATGTGGCGGCAGATTTGCCGCTCTCCGGAAGGTCACCGAAATCTCGAACAGAAGTTAGAATGATTTGAAACAATTCGCACTGAATTTGGATTGAAAACATGCTCGAATAAGTATGTCAAATCTACTCAACAATAGAAGATTTTATTGTCCTGCCGTATAATCGTATTGAGCAAGTGTTTTAAAAACGCGATAGAACCCGAACCGTTTGATTTATGGGAATAAAGTCTTGCACAGGATTATTTCACCAACATAAGCAAGTGATGTTCAGGGTGAGTTTGCCTAAATACGTACCTTTTAGTTTTTCAGTATTTAAAATAAAAATTGATATTAATTCGATAACTAACAGCAATATAGAACGAGAGTGGTTTAATACAGCAAAATCTCTATCAACTCCTGTAGTCTTTTTAAGAGACCGTTTTATTCGGTTTCTAGATTGGATCCAGCCTAATGATTACGGATAAGAAGGGTAGTAAGTATGAACCGCTAAACTCAAGCGATCTATATTAATTTTCAAAAGACATCCACCCAAACCGCAAGAAAACACATAATTTAGAATACATATTGAGATGTGTTCAATGAGACGCTGTTTGAAGTTGACAGTTGTGACAATCATAAAAACGATGGTTATTGAGCATTCAAAATATTTATCAACGCTAATGAACTGATTATTGGATCTAAGGATTGTTACTGGATTGGATTGGATTTAAGGATTCTTCTTGTTCATCCTTTTTCAAGACGCAAAGCCCCCCACGTAGGCAATAAAATAAATCTCAAACAAAAATACGCGGCAATAACGCATAAAAAAACATCCTACCCGAATTTGTTTGAATTATTGACTGGCGTTGAATGTTTCAATATATATATTTATATTTATAACGTATGCCATATCGTGATATCCTGCATTAATTTCATTCCAATCATCATACAATTGGGCGGGGAAATTCCAATCGATCAAGTACGAGTATATAAAATAATGTGTTTTCCATACATATGTATGCACAACCATAACGGGACACAACCAACGCAATAAAATATATATAAAAATATATCGTAAAAATAATTTTATGCTTCGTTGAAACCATAACCTTCATCAAGTCAGACGTGCAAAATTGGGTACCTTAAGTCCAATGTGGGATTGTACGGTCGAATTCATTTAATTACTTGCCGTACATTTGAACAAGATTACTGCTGTTGAATATCGATACTTATGTAACTTTTTGCGATTTTTTCCGTATTTCCATTGAGAATTTTTATGTAATTTTCGCATTCGTATTTGTGCCCGTGTTCGTGTTCTCCTTTCTGCCTTTTTATTATTTTGCTTTTGACTGAACAAATATATCATATTAACGCACGAATGACCTTCTCTTCTTGAACTCAAACTGAGTTTATTTCAATATGGATATGTGTACACACTTGAGTCTGTCCATACACATACGCACACGTACACACACACACGCATAGGTATATACAAGTATAAGCGGAAGTGTATTAACATAAATTTTCATACGCTGCGGATATCCTTATGAGGGAAACAAGAAAAAAGCACAGAGAACCAACTGAAAAATAAGGACATTTTTCATTTATTTCAGTATCATCAGATCATTGATTGTGTACCTGACTGAATCACATCAAAAATTGTCATCGTAATTCCAAAATATATTTGTAAAAAAGGGATAAATTACAATGACTGTAATACGAGTACAACCAGGTGCAATTTTGAAGCAGTTGGGGGAAAAAAGGAACAATCTTAATATGAAACAAATAAGAAATAGGTGTACTGCTGGCCATCTGCAGATTAACAGCGGACTACGAACTAAGTGCAAAACTGTTTTTATATAGGGATGTAAAATGGGTGGTGTTTTTAAAACTGCCGGTCTGGCAAGGCTGTCAGCTGTTAACTACCTGTCACCCGAAGTTGTTATTTATTTAGGGAAAGGTCTGCCATTTACGAATGTGGATCGTTTAACAATCAAAGGACTCGTAAAAGTAGTTAAAACTTACTACAAAACAGGGAGGTGGCAGAATGGGTGAGATATAAGGTCCTCACCGCGGTGGGAATTAACAGTCTAGCTGCCATTAAATCCCTGGATTCTGTATTCCTAAAATCACCCTGATTTACCACGGATCTCTTAACGAGATGGCTCAGTATTTCAACATTTACCTTATGTGGGTGCTGGTCCACAGGGACATGCCAGGGAACTGCAGCGCAGACGAACTAGCGTGACTAGGGAAAACCTTACAGACTCCAGCCGAGTTGGAGTCCGTCGGCATGCATCTGGCCATTTACAAGTCCCTACTGCAAAATAGAGCAACATCAGCCCTGAATTACCGCAGATCTCTTAACGAGATGGCTCAGTATTTCAACATTTACCTTATGTGGGAGACGAGTTGGAGTCCGTGGGCATACCTCTGGCCAGTTGCAAGTTCCTACTGCCAGATAGAGCATTTTTAGTTGCAAATGGTAGGTGGGAATCTGTCCGAGGCTGTAATCAACCCAGATAGATGTGGCCTCACCTAGATCTGAAGCGTTCACACACACTGTTGTCGCTATCAAGACCCGACGCCTCATCATTATTTGTATCCTTCATGACGGGACACTGTCTGATTGGAAGAGATGCAGTGGGATTGAGGCTAGCGACTAGTGACTTCTACAGGAGCTGTAGCGATGAAGATGAGGAGGAGTTAATAGAACATCTTCTCTGCAATTGCTCTGACCTGGTGAAAACCCGGGGATCAACACTGGACTCTTATTTTTTTAGGGACTTAGGAGACCTGGATGATATAGATATTGTCCGACTTAAGAGCTTCTTAAGGCGCTCAGAATGATTCAACAGGGGCAACTAGAGACATCCATATTTCTAGTTTTCGTGGTATCACAATGGACTATACAGTCCAGTCTAAGTGAGTCTGTCTATTCAGACTGTCACACTGGCCTAATCTAACCTAACAGTGATTACAAAATATTGTAGTAGGCGATTTTAAAATGATTGCTATCTACTAAACTACGTTAGATATTATGAAAAAATAACATCATTGAGCCTATAAGTAGGTAGGTTTGGGGGTTCAGTCCAAAGACGTAGGGCTACCTAATCACTGTAGTGTTGTATTTATCAGGCCAGGGATCAACACTGGGCTCTTATTTCTTTAGGGGCCCAGGAGATCTGAACGATATAGATATTGTCCGACTTAATAGCTTCTTGAGCCACTCAGGATGGTTCAAGGGGGGAAGTTAGGGACATCAATATCTCTATTTCCGTGGTATCACAATGCACTGTACAGTCTAAGTGAGCCTATCTATTCAGACTGCCACACAGACCTAACCTAACCTAACCTATGCACAACGTCGTATATATGCTGAAATGCTGGCTTTATTGCGCGAACACTTTCCAGAAAGCTTATATTCACGTTTTGGCGACGTCAATTGGCCACCAAGATTATGCGATTTGAAGTCATTAGAATTTTTTTCGTGCAGCTACATAATTGTTAATGCAGCTTATATTTCTCCCGCATCTTATCATATCTGATCTGCAATACTATATCTGAGGAAAGACCGAAAGTTCCACCCATTAAACGAAGTATATAAAATATTAATAAGTTATTTATTATTTATATTAGTGAATATTTCGTTGAAGTACCCATCGAAATCTGCGTACTTTTGATTCAAAACTGCTACCGTGGCGTATCCGAAAGTAATTCAAGCCAACCTTTCTTCCGTTTTGTACATTCACATACCTTATATGTGGACGTCTGTGCACGACACAAATCTCTCGTTGTATGTGTAAGTCCTTTAGGAAGGCGAGTGTTCAACTTGGCCCAACCATAACACATTACAATAATGTACAATACAATATTATATTCGCTCATAACTAATAATGATTACGACTTTTTGTCCGTCGGCGAACAGTTCAATTTAATGCCTTCTAACTTTTTTTTTCGGTGGAGGGGTCTTCAGTTGCTTTCTGTTGTGGGTCGATTTCAAATGTTCTTTTTTTTCTCTCAAGTGGTCGGCCCTCTCACCCAGTCATCCTGTCGTTTCCTATGAGTGAAATGTTCGTTCATAATGTAGCATGAAATTTATTATTTTGTCGGGCAACGGAATTTGTTTTTATATTTAGTTTTATATTTCTATAAATGAGCATGAATGAATGTTTGCGCGCATTATTTTCGATTATGAATTTTCGATTTTGCTACAAAACAAGAAATCGCAACAATATTTAAGTGTTTCTCTCACTTAATTTAACTCAAAAGCCCAAATTTGTATAAGTTGCGTGCGTTTGAAATGTAATTTTGTAATCAATTAACCTATAACTATATATTTTTATACAGGGGCTTCCAATGGAGATACCAGGATTTCGAGGAGAGATTTTTTAACCCCACTGAATAGCGTTTGGCTGCTAAATCGCTGTGTTAATTATGTGAAATTCGCTATATGAGTGTGATCAAAAAATAACCGTTATTTTCAAATTTCGTGAGTTATATATGTTCGATTTTCGCATTTTTTTCTGTTATGTTGGTATACATGTCTGTTATATACGTATACGACAATATCAGCCATTTCGGATTGTCAGTTTGTTTTTGACAGCAAAAAAGCTTAATCGTGTTTTGGTGTGCTCTTCGATTTTTTATGGATTAAGGAAACTGTATTAAGTTTTGCGTAAAAAATGAAATTAAATGTGCAAAGATTGTTTGAAATGTTGACTGTGTACGTTGAAAAGTTATTATGAGTAGAACACAAGGCCGGTTTAAGGAAGGCCGAGAAGATGTCAATGACGATGTTCGTCCTGGTCACCCGAGCACGTCAACAACCGGAAACATTGAAGCAGTGAAGAAAATGGGTTTTAGGGTAATCGTCGAATCACTATTAGAGAGGTTGCTGATGATGTTGGCATATCGTTCGGCTCATGCCAAGCAATTTCTACGGATGTTTTAGGCATGAAACATGCGGCAGCGAGGATTGCTCCAAAATTGCTAAATTTTGAGCAAAAACAATGTCGCATGGACACGCTGAGCAGCTGTTGAACGTCGTCAACGACGATCCAGATTTCCACAAAAAGGTAATAACTGGTGACGAATCATGAGTGTATGGCTATGGCATTGAAACCAAAGCCCAATCATCCCAATGGAAGCGTCCAGAAGAGACAAGATCGAAAAAAGCACGGCAAGTTCGATCAAATGTGAATGTTTCGTCACTGTTTCCTTCGATTGCAATGGCGTGATGCATCATGCATTCTTGCCACAAGGTCGTACGGCCAATAAGGAATACTACCTTGAAGCTATGCGCCGTTTGCGCGAAGCAATTCGTCAGAAACCCACAGAATTCTGGAAAAACCAATCATGGATTTTGCACCATGGAACGCACCAGCTCACACATCGATGCTTGTGCGTGAGTTTTTGGCCAAAAACAAAACCGCAATCATGCCTCAACCGCGGTATTCACCGGACTTGACCCCAGCTGACTTTTTCCTCTTCTCAAAACTGAAGTCAACGATGAGGAAAGCGTTTTGCTACGATTGAGGAGATAGAAGAAAAATCGAAACAGGAGCTGTTGGCGATACCAAAAAGCGCGTTTTAGAAGTGTTTCGAGGATTAGAAGAAACGCTGACACAAGTGTATTATATCTGAGGGGGATTACTTTGAAGGGAACAAGATAGTTATTGATGAATAAATAAATACTTTTTGAAAAAATTGAAAATAACGGTTATTTTTTATATTATGCTGACTTTTCACAGTGAACTTCCATATGGAAAAATTGTCGTGAAACTAATTTTTTTTCAGCAGACAATAGCGAGTTTTTCCGCGAATAAAATTTTTTAATACCGATTTGTAAATAGCTGACATAAACAGCTGATTGCACTTCCCATTTCATAATTTTTTTCTTAAACATTTTATAATTTGCTTCAATAATAAAATTGTAATACAAACACAAGATTTTACTACTTTACAATTGCAATAGCAGACACATTATAAGGTAATAAATATAAGGCGAATTCTATAAAGCAAAATATGCTTAAATTTCGACAAAGTCATGCATGAAATTATTAATCGATTTGTAACAACTATCGGCAGATGGTGTATTTTTAATGTACTGAATGAAAATTTATCAAATCTTTTAAAAATCCTTAGGTTTACAAGCGAACTATACGGAATGGATAACATTTCCATAATCCGATAAGGTTTTATAGATCTTCGCACAAGTTCATCTTTT